>OMKP01082047.1:0-10118 GCA_900302375.1 Bathygadus melanobranchus | reverse complement strand
AACAGAAATGTCAGTTTCTGTGTAGAGTAAGTCTGAGTGTGTAACCTCTCCAGAGTAGTAGTAGTAGTATAGTAGCAGTAGTAGTAGTAGTAGTAGTAGTAGTAGTATAGTAGTAGTATAGTAGTAGTAGTCGTAGTAGTAGTATAGTAGCACTAGTGGTAGTAGTAGTAGTAGTGGTAGTAGTATAGTAGTAGTAGTAGTAGTAGTAGTAGTATAGTAGCACTAGTGGTAGTAGTAGTAGTAGTAGTAGTAGTGGTAGTAGTAGTAGTAGTAGTAGTATAGTAGCTAGTAGTATAGTAGCACTTGTGGTAGTAGTATAGTAGTAGTAGTAGTAGTATAGTAGCACTAGTGGTAGTAGTAGTAGTAGTGGTAGTAGTATAGTAGTAGTAGTAGTAGTATAGTAGCACTTGTGGTAGTAGTATAGTAGTAGTAGTAGTAGTATTATAGCAAGTAGTAGTATTATAGTAGTATAGTAGTAGTAGTAATAGTATTAGTCATCATCATCATCATGTATGATACCAATGTCAGTCACTTTAGTTTCAAAGCATCTTCCAGTGAATGTTTTGAGATGTCGTGAGGGGGAGATATGGGTAAAGTACCTTGCTCAAGGATGACTGGGGGACCTCGGGGTTCAAACCCAGAACCCTTCGGCGGGGAGGAACACAACAGCCACTGCTCTCTCCTGCCCCCACTTTTACTTTGTCAACTGTCACCCTGGTCATTACCGAGTGATCTTAACTTCCTGCGGACCTGGTCAGGTACCCTCGGTTGACCTGCACCAGGCTTCTGCTGTCACTTTTAATTTGGATGAGCAGATCCTCTACTGCAATTACAGCAGCTGCACTCCTCTAAAATAAAAGAATTGGTCCACACGTAATCAGTATCGAACAGTGTTAAGTTTTCTAGTGTGAGGGAATTCATGAGAGTCTTAACATGGAGGAGATCCAGAGACGTGCAAGTCAGTGCAAGACGAGTCAAGGCAAAAAACAATGACAATAACAACAAGATGAATACAAAGAAACATGCACGGGGCGTGGCTAGAGTAGCCACTGGGCTACTAACCCTTCTTATCAGTCAAAATATTATTATTCTCTTTTATAATAATAGTGTTATTGCTGTAGTTTCTACTACTGCAGATGCTGTTGCATATGTAAATGTAATTCTAAATATTTCGCCTCAAACTATATTGGTTATGATAACAGCAGTGAATTCTTGTTC
Source organism: Bathygadus melanobranchus (assembly GCA_900302375.1). NCBI lineage: Eukaryota > Metazoa > Chordata > Actinopteri > Gadiformes > Macrouridae > Bathygadus > Bathygadus melanobranchus. The sequence goes on along the minus strand of OMKP01082047.1, from coordinate 8,900 downwards.
ATGGGGGATGGAATGGAATTATGGGATGTTAATTGGATAATGGGATGTTTATGGGGTCATGTGACATTTTTATATATTGGGAGTTTCTAGTATTTATCATTGTTTATTAGGGGGCCATGTGTGCAGGGACCCTATTGTAATTGTTAGTTTTATTAACATTATCCTGCCAAAACACCTAAATGTGCTAAACTATCACCAAAACTGTGTGGCCGCTTTTTATGAATTTTTCCACAATGGTAGAAGGTGACAAAAGATACTGATTGGCCAAATGGTGGCGCTATAGAAATCGTCTGAAAATGCAAACTTTGAACAGCGATGTCCCCTGACCCTCTTTACCTGCAGTCATGAAACGTGGTAGACATATGTGTCTCCTCATGATGAACAAGATGCCTCAAGAACCTATGACTTCCGTCTGATAGATCTCCCGCCATTTTGAATTTTGTGAAAAACACAGGTTTTTAGACTTTGGTACACACCACCTATGGACCAATATCTACCAACCAGGGTAGATAACAAGGGACACTTTGTATTATACAAAACAAAGCCACCAGGAGCCAATGAATACGCTGTATAGGCATGAACGCTTATATCCACATCAATACGGACTCCTATGATTTTGAATCCAATACAAAGGTAGTTGTTGACAGAATTCTGAGCAAGATGACATCAATATACATTAAGAAACATAGGTCAAGAGTAATCAGGCCAAATGTAATACAAATCAGGTAATAGGGGGGAGCCTACAGCAATGTGAAAATGAAAACTTTGAAAAAGCATTTCTCCTGACCCCTTTAACCTTCTGTCATGAAAGTTTTGTACGTTTGTATGCGTATCACCGGACCCCAGCTGAGGCTATTCCAACGTTATCAACCCTATAAAAACTTTTTATGATCGTTTCACCTCTTGTTTGGTCTTTGATGGCTCCCAAGTGAATAGTTGCCGTCACATGTTATCTTTTGTACTGGATTCACCTCGAAATGAGTGATGGGATGAAATGGTTTTTGACAGGGCACTCTCTCTGCTTGTCTCAATACATTGTCTCCTCGAAACAAACACAGTCAGTTCAGCAGGCACACACATACACACACACAAACACCCGCCCAACCCACCACCCATACACTTCTCTCACGCACACACACACACACTCATACACACACAGCCCCCCCCTGCATGTCCACGGTCCAGAGCAGCCCTGTTAATTAATCATGTTCCAGGCAGGATGAGTCACCATGGAACCAGCGTCTCAGCCTGTCAATGGAGCCGTCATTAACAGAATGCATCAAGTGGCATGTGAAGCAATTACCCCAACACTGATGTCTCCTCAGAAGGCCGTCGCTGCCCTCCTCCTGAGCCATAGGAGGAGGAGGAGGATGAGGACGAGGAGGATGAGGACGAGGAGGATGCCGACAGCTCCAGAGAAACAGATAGGGGAAAAATGTCCTTTTAACATACCTGAAATATACATCCCACCGTTGTGAAAAAGATAGATTATTTTCTCCCGACTTGAACGGTGACTCAGAGTTTGAGAAGAAGTAGTTTTATTGAAAGTTTGGGATTAGAGGTGGACAGCTCTGTCGTGTTACCATCTCTACTAGCAGACGCTTGCATCCTGCGTGTGAAACAACGATGGAGTCCTCAGGCTCTACAAGAATCATCATTTTGTTACACGACATAGTAAAACGTATAAGGATAACGTTTAATCAGCTGTAGGCTTCTTCCTTTCAGTTTTATTATTGTTATTTGCTATATTTTATAGCCTATTGTATATTGTGTAGCATTGTATTGTATTGCAAGTCCCTCTTAGACCTTAGACCACCACACCATATTTAGTAGGCCGACGCCAGCTCGATATTTATAAAAGATCTGACTTTCTTTAAAAGTTAGAGATGGAAATTTGAGATAGTCAGATGTCCCATGCTTTATTTAGGCTTATCTCTGGAACAATCTCTTTCCTTAAATTTCAGTGAATTCTTAATAGCTTGCGTTTCATCCTAAAATTAAACGCAGGACCAACTGACTCAGGGACACGGTCGGTAATTAACCAAGAAATGACGCTGAACTTTCCTCGGGCATCGGAAACACAACGTAAGCAGCAGTTTGTTCGGTTCGGGATTTCCTCTTTCTGTCATTGCAAGCATTTGATTCTATTTAAGGTAAAGACAAACAATCTTTTATAAAGTCGCCACGCCACCTCGGCCCCGACGCAGAGAGGGCAGCTTGCCGAATCCTCACGTTACGTAAAGGTTGTCTTGAGTTCCAACGTATCAGCGATAACCGTCGGTAAATACCAGGGGCTCTGAGGTGAAACAACAGCTGCAGTTTAGGTCTGTGGACAAACGAACGCCGAGCGGCTGATAAATATTTACACTGAATAATGACTTTCTTGGCGCTTGCCGCTGCTGCTTCTGAGGATGTCAGAAATCTGCTCTCACTCGCCGTCGACAATGTTTTTTTCCACTCCAAAACATGCTCTTTCTCTCCCACTTGATGTTCAAAAATGGAATCCTGTCGGTTGCTCTGTGGCCCTCCGTTCTTCTACACTGAGCTGTTAAAGGAGCAACAAAACAAGTCAGCCAGTCAGCCAGTCAGCAGAGCAGACAGAAAGAGACCACGAAATGAGTGAGTTGATGACTGCTCTCCTGTAACTGTATAAGCGTGTCTTCAAACAGCGAGTGGATTAAATGAAGCGTCGATATGCCATAGTGCTGATGTGGTGTTTTGGTTAGTTCTTTCTTTCTTTATGGGCTTTGTGTGTCTAAGGACAGGACTGTGAGAGGCCAGTCAGGAACGTGGGTTGAAAGAGAGAGGGAATGATGTTGTACCAGCATAGAGAGTACAGCCTATAGTTGGTGCACTAGCAGGCCTATAGCGAAGATGTTTCTGCAGGCTTCCTGGTGACAGCTGGTGGGTCCATTGGAGAAGACACCTCTATATATCCACCAATGAAAAGGGGAGGAGGGTAGACCTCTCATCCGCCGCTACAGCTGCTGCCCGAGATGGCCTCAGAACTCCGATTCCTCCCCACCGCTGAGCTGGTGATGCAGAAACAGTCACGCCTGATCCAACCTCCCCAGGGAAGGGGCTGGGATTCCTCCCGGTCTCACTTGCTGTGTGTGTGTGTGTGTGTGTGTGTGTGTTAGTGTGCCTGTGGGCATGTGTGTCTCGTCTTCTTTCCTTTGCAGCAGTGACTCTCCCTGTCACTAAGACGGCAGTTAATGAGGGACAGATGGCTCCCCTCCGTCAGCACCTCTTCCTCTCCCTTCATCATCAACATCATCATCATCATCTGCATACCCAGCCTGCAGCTCACCGACACCCTGGCTGCTAGCCAGGCTAGCCATGTCACCTTGAATGACCCCGGGGCCGAGTGGGTTCAGGTCAGGGTTCACAGGTGCTCACCTGGCCACACCCACTCCCCTGGTGAGCAGCCAGGTGTGGACAACAGGTAAATGTATGCTGTGTTGGTACAGAGGCAGAGAAAAGGTTAATGCACACATGATGACAAACATGAGATGACAAACACAAGAACAGATCAGCAACGTTTATTCAGTTGGCATTGTGGTCCTAGGGCAGTGTTGCAGTGTTGCAGAGTTTTTCTCATTTGAACCAAAGAGAGTTCAGAGGTTTTGCTAACCAAATCAGCTGAACCACGTGATAGTTTGTCCTAACACAGTTCTGCCAAACCCGATATCTTGGAATATAGTGGTAGCTTTAAATCATCTGGGGTAGTTTCTGAACATTTGTGACACACTTGTAGACTAACCTGTTTTGCAGGATGATCATCAGTACATCCAAGGTGGTATTAACGGCATGTACAATGTAGAATTTGGAGTAGATTCCAAGCATAGCAGGTTAAACACCAGTTCCTTTTGTCAATTTTACAAATTCATTTACAAGAGTTGAAACTTTCCACACCTTCATATCATTCAATAAGTGGGAACTAGAAACATGCAATCATGACCAAGACCTACCAGAAATACACAAACTGAAACAGCCAATGTAACTCTAATATGTGAACAGACGGAGGTGGTAAGTGCAGAAATATGACTCCACAGTAAATGATGAGATCACGTTGCACCCACCCATCCAAAGGCCGCTGATTCACTCCAAATATCCGCACGCTCGTGACAAACGTCTGCTGCGCTGCCCACTTTGTGACGACAACAAGATACCTGGCCAGTATGAATGTAAAATACACAAGCATGGCCGCCCTGTCTCCCTACTGCGGACGTGTTTTAACAAATGCGATGCCACCGCTGTTTATACAGAGGTTTGAGTAACGTGCCTACGAGCAGGGGGACATAATGCTGTGGAATTTTCCCTTTGTTTTCTTCAACATGTCATGGCACTCGTGTATGATGTCATGATATTACACAAAAGTCGTCTGTGTGTGTGTGTGTGTGTGTGAGTGTTTTGTTCTGGTTTCGTTGTTGCCTCTCATTCACTATATGCTCACTTTTACCAGAACACTGGAACGTTTGCACTTCCTGACTCTGCGTAGTTATACTGATTACTAACAGATAACATCATTCATGTTGAATATCAGCTAACATAATAGACACATTATAATGACTTGGGTTTGTCTCGAACTAGGTGACAGTTTGCTGTGCTTCTGTCAGGGTGCACTTGCGCCTGGCTCCAGGTACGACACGACATAGGAGAACGGAGGGAGAGAAGTGGACTGATTGTTATGGGGGTCGGAGATTAGGCCAGCGGATGTTGATTCCTCTGGGAATTGTCAGTCTTTTTATAGTCGGCCATGTTGAGCTCTGGGGGCGGGAGGTGCTGAGGAGACCCCTGACATCTCATTCCTCATTGGCTTCCTGTCTCACTCCCTCTCTCTGTTTGCCTGTCTCTCAGTGCAAACTGGCTTGCATCTCTCTCACTCTCTCTCTCTCTCTCTCTCTCTCTCTCATTTACTTTGATTGATTTCATAATGATTTTTAGACATGTATGTCCATACCTTTGTTTCCACAACAAGGTGATGGACTGGAGTGTCTTGTGATGCTGCCAAGGAGCAGCATCTGGTCTATATCAGTGGCCACGTGGAGAAAAACATAAGCCTGTCCTCACATCTCCAAGCCCATCAAGACATGATGTCCATCATGTCTTCTGCACCACTCGACAGTCCATTATTGTGGGACAGCTGGGACCCGTTAGTTCTCCCAGCTGGTCATCTGCGTCACTCAGTAGTTGGTGTTCGCGGTTATAATATAAGCCCTTTGGGTGGTGGGTTTCACCGTGACTCGGCAATAAGTACAAGTTATGCTAAGTATGCTCCTGTAACATGCAGAGATACAGCCAAGCATATACATTTACATTTACATTTAGAGCATTTGGCAGACGCTTTTATCCAAAGCGACTTACAAAAAAGTAACACATTAGTTGAAATATAGACACGTTTATGTGTGCACATACACATATAGGCATACAAGCATACAGATGCATGTAAACAGTGTGTGCACACACTGTTTTGTACAATTTCAGGTATAGGGAACAGAGAGCTAATGACAACCTAGTTGGTTGTCATTAGCTCTCTCAGACAGTTTTAGTCAGTCTTTTTGAAAATGATCAAAATCAGGGTTTTTCATGTCAACTTTTCATGGGCGACAGTAGCTCAGGGGGTAGAGCAGTTGTCTGGCAACCGGAAGGTTGCTGGTTCAATCCCCGGCTCCGCCTAGCTAATTGTCGAGGTGTCCCTGAGCAAGACACCTAACCCTAACTGCTCCCGATGAGCTGGTTGTTACCTTGCATGGTTGACACCGCAGTCGGTGGGTGAATGTGAGGCAAATGTAAAGCGCTTTGGCTAACAGCGCTATACAAATGCAGTCTGTTTGTTGTCCAATTCATGAAGCCTATTGACCAATAAGAGATCATTTTGGAATAATATTTAATTACTTCTGCTTCCCCAAACTGTCAGCCAGCCAGCCAGTCAGTCTAAGCCCTCTCTCTCTATCTCTGCATGTACATCCCCCGTATTTAAATCAGTTTTAATGAAACAATGTTCAATAAAAAGTGCTTGACTTAGCAGCAACAATGGCAGGACGTCGAAGTGGAGAGAACCATCAACTCAACAAAGGCTCTGGGGAACCACCCTTCACACACACGATTACATATGGAAAAACAAACAGAGCGCTTCACACAACGCAGCCTCAACGACCGCGCTGAGAGATAGAGGACCCACTTTCCCCAGAATGTTCTCGCAAGCTGGAAGCCAGTGGGAGTCATATCACTCTAACTATGCTAGCTCTTGTTTAGACATTAAAAGTCCTTATCGACTATATAGGATGACAGACCCCCAAAAAATGTAGCTATAACCAGCCCCCACCCCGCCCCCTTTTCCTAATCTTAATCGGGTCGGCGTGTCTTTCAGCGAAGTCGTCTGTTGAGACATGCGGTCGGATGTTTATAGCTTTAGATCCATACTCGCGCAAATCAGTCATTTGACAACGACAGTCAACGGATGCAGAGGACCCAGAGCGGGAAGTGTTGCAGGAAGCGGCCTGCGCCTCAGAAACACGGATCACGGAGATACGTCCTGACAGCAGTTTAATACGCCGCTCAGCTCGGCTCCTCCTCTTCCTGGTCCAGTGTCTCAGTACCGCAGGGAGAGCTACGCTCGCAATGCAACCCATCAGAGCAATGGGAATCCAATAAACAAGAGCATATCACTTGATCACTGCTCCTTCACTATGTTTACGCTGTTGCTATGTTGAACTCCCTGCATAACTGACCGCTTGATAACGTGCACCTTGTACATTGGTCGTTGTAATATATTAATAACATAAAATGTTGTTCTGTGAAAGGTGTGTTTGTCTCATAATGCGAAAGAGTCGATCCCTGGCTTCAGACAACTAAAGCTTATGGAAATCGTACACAAAAGACTTCCAAATGAGAGTCTAAACACAACATGCTGAATGGTCTGGATGAGACATCTGTGCTATCATCACTCCTGTGAAACCACTGAGAGAGCCTGATTCACTTCAGACACGTACGCAGTCTGCTCTAGTGCGTTTATAACTTCTGTGGGATGTTTGGCTGGCATCCACACTCACCCACGGCGATGATACAGCTTGGCTTGTTATGGTTGCTGGTTCGGTTCGATCTGTATGGCTGGCACGTGATACGTTTGTGTTTTGTGAATAAACATTATCTCTGTTTGTTTGGGCTTATGTATATATGTATATGTATGTTATTGTCCCTTGAAAATGTTCTGTTTATTTTTCCATCCTCCAAGTTGGGAGTAAGTGTATAAGTATGTTGTCTGTGCAACATGTTTGTTGATTGTGGAATAAAACCAATGAAACACGGCATGTAGAAATGGACACATACACACAAACATCCACATGCACACAAATATCCACACGCACATACATACAAACATCCACATGGACACATACACACAAACATCCACATGCACACACATACACACAAACATCCACATGGACACATACACACAAACATCCACATGGACACATACACACAAACATCCACATGGACACATACACACAAACATCCACATGCACACATACGTGTGTTGGGGGCGTAAATCTCTCTAAACACGTCAACGCACACATGTGACATTTACATATTCAACACTTACCCATGTTTGACACTCACGACTGGAGATAAATATACAGCCACCTCATCAATGAGAGTAAATGTCACTTTCTCTCTCACTCTCTCTCACACGTACTATGTGTGTCTCGTCCTAATATGTTGTCCAGCATGCTCAAAGCGTGTCACGCAGCAGAAACCGACCATGCTGTCTCAGGACCAGGCCGAGCTTTGGGAGGTGGGGAGGGATGGAGCGATGGAGGGAGGGTCGGGTAGAGGAGAGAGGGAGGACGAGGAGGAGAGGTTGTAATAGTTAACAGGGGGTCTGAGCGCTGCTGTAAGACCTGTTCTGTGAAGCGTTGCAGCCCTGACAGACTTCTGCTGCTGCTGCCCACGTTACAGCCTTAAAATAAAATACCTGCCCTGATTACTCTCTCTATCTCTCTCTCTCCCTCTCTCCCTCTCTCGATCGATCTCTCTCCCTCTCGCTTTCCCTCACTTTCGCTCTCAATCTCTCTTTATCTTCATCTCCCTCTCTCTCCCTCTCTTCTCTCTCCCTCTCTTCCCCCTCCTCCCTCTCCCACATGTAGCCTCAAATATAGAAAGACAGCCCCACTTGTTTGCGTGCAGCCTGGTTGCGTGGCCTAGATGTAACGTACGCATGCGGTTTCCACACTCAGCACAGTACAGGGACAACGTGTGTGTGTGTGTGTGTTCACTGGGTCCTAAACAGGCTCATAAAAGGGTGGTGAGGTGCTGGCGGCCTCATTGGCTTGGGCCTCATTTTAATAACCCCCAAGTCAGAAGGGCAGAGGCTTTTGAATAGGCAAATATACTCACAACATATCATCCTCTTACCACCCGGATTGTAAAAAAAAAAACATACCTTTTTTTTTCACTGGCTGCAGCTCTGTGTCACCGTGACAACAAAGCGGGCGAACTCTGGGGTCGGGATCTCTCTCTGTCTCTCTCTCTCTGTCTCTCTGTGTCTCTGTCTCTATCTCTGTCTCTCTCTCTCTGTCTCTCTGTGTCTCTGTCTCTCTCTCTGTCTCTCTGTGTCTCTGTCTCTCTCTCTGTCTCTCTCTCTCTGTCTCTCTGTGTCTCTGTGTCTCTGTCTCTCTCTCTCTCTGTCTCTGTGTCTCTGTCTCTCTGTCTCTGTCTCTCTCTCTCTCTGTCTCTGTCTCTCTGTCTCTGGCTGTGTCTCTGGATGTCTCTCTGTCTCTCTGTGTGTGTGTGTGTCTCTCTCTCTTTCTCTCTGTCTCTCTCTCTGTGTCTCTCTTTCTGTGTGTCTCTCTCTCTGGCTGTATATTTGCATACCAAATTATGGCAGGTAAGGGGCTCAA
>OMKP01082004.1:0-11192 GCA_900302375.1 Bathygadus melanobranchus | reverse complement strand
GGGCGCCAGCGTTCAGCTCCAGCTCCACGGCCGGCGATGCTGCGCGCTTAGACACTAGCTTGTCCGGGAGGCCATTGGTCTGGTCAGACTTTTGCTCCCGCTTCTGTGTAAGAAGGAACAAGAAGTGGAACAAAACAATAAAACTTTACTTCTCACAATCAGGTCCTGAAAGATCATCCTACGTTTAGTCATGTCCCAATATCCTGGAATTTGGGAGTGTGTCTGTATGACTAATACTGCAAATACAGGAAAGAAATACATGGTCACCTTTTTTCGAACATTACAACGATGACACATCCACTCCCCAGGTGGCAGCATTTCTTCACTCAACGGGGGGTTGCTGTAACACAGAATCCTCAAGTTACAAACAGTGGAGTTACAAGACAGCCATGTTACACACATCAAGAATACTACAAAAACGTAACACCCAGTTGAATATGTTGTTAGAAACGTTCAATGAAGGGTTTGTAGATTTGTCTTGTTATCCCAGTAAAGGTACATTAACATTAAACACAGAAACTAGAAATTAAACTAAAACAGCTATAAGAGTACTCCTGTATGCCATCTGTACACGGCTACTCCTACTATCTAGTGCTTTAACTCCATCTAGTGGACAAAAATAATAGGTATAAAATACAAATTACAAATGAATACGTTTTTACCTCCGTGGTCACTACAATGAACAATCCAGAGACATATCCAGTAACAATAGTATAGATATTGACAAAATATAAACAGAATTAACATGGTTTGACACCCTTTACCCACTAAAATATTTAAAGACAGAAACCTTAATGTTACTGTGCCTCTGTGTGAGTCTCAATCCAAATATAAATCTGACCATAAGCAACTACAGGAATGATTACTGGCCGCTTACTGTGTTTATCATAATTGGCATGTATGGAGTGTGCTTTATTCAAATATTACTGACATCAAGGAGTAAGGATAAGCAGCTAAAATCGACGTGCTTCTTATCCTAAAATCGATACTCTCTGAAAGATTTCATAATAGAACGACTGTGCCATTGTTATATTGCAAGCATTACATATGGTTGGTAAGATGGCGCTGGAACTGAACAAAAAAAATTCTGGGAGGTCGCCATATTGTAAACAGAGCGCAGAGCGGTAGCCATGGCTCCGTGCTCACCAGGCAGCAACTCTCGCTCTCTAGCAGGACGAGTTCTGCCGACACACCGCGAGAGCTCCATTCTGACAGAGAACATTCCGCGGCAAATTTTAATCAATTTGCCAAAGTAAAGTAATCACACAGAAACGTGGCATGAGTGCGTTTCGGCTGACCTTTACTCGTAATTAACGGATTCCTGCAGAGCCCGTGTGTGATTATCTGACAGCTACTTCGTACGCTAAAGGGTGTGGACACGTTTAGTTTTCGTGCAAGTCACTTATTTCCCTGCCTCCCAAAGACTCATCAGAACAACGAATGTGGTTCCTTCACATTGTGTCCATCAAAAAGTGTATGCAATGCAAAGCTAAGCCAATGCGGCTTGGCCAAGTAGGAAACGACTGGCTGTCACTCTGTACGTGGCCGATGCACATGGCGGCTGTATTCCGCTGAAATAGGGTTTGATCTTTGGGTTTTCCCAGCAGACATTACCAGCACTGGAGGTGGAAGGCCGCGGGGCAGTGGTCACAGCAGAGGAGATCCCCTCCTTCCCGGCAGCTATCGCAGGTGTCGTGATTGGTGGCCCTGCCGCTTCTCCGCACGTCCCTCACCAACTTCCGACTCCTCTTGTCCACTTCTTCGGACTTCGGGGGTGCCAGCAACGTTTGGATTTGCTGTAAAAGTTCATGGCTATGAATTTAAGCTAACAACAACATAGTGCACAGTAACTGCATGCTAATAGTACACTGCACACGGGCTTACGTGTGCAGTTGTAGTAGTTTACTTATAATTGCGCGGTTTTCAGCGTACCTCCAAAGACTAATGAGCATTTTACCCAATATGGTAATATGTTAGCAGTATGAGGCTAGCCCAAAAGGCCTACAAGCTCAACAACCTTACCTCCATTAAGCCCCCAGAGGTATCCAAGTCGTAGACAATCGTTGGGGTCTCCATTTTGTCCCACATTCATCCAGGAGTCGACGTTGCAAAACGACTTTTCGGTACAAATGACAGAGCACAGAATGATACAAGCGGGTCCCGAAATGACGTCCTTTAACTAGTATTTATGCCTGAGATTGGCTTACCAACCAATGGAAGCTAACGTTAGCTAGCTGCCGCCGCTAACGACGAAGGCAAAGCGTCAACCACTCAAGGTTGTGAAGCTATAGCGATCAAGCTGAGCCTGCGAGCCTTCTCAGGAAAATGCAAGTGTTTTAATGAAATATATCTACCTCGCAGCAGTCCTAGTGGGCACGTGTCGTTCCTGCCTAAAATGCACGGTACCAAATGAAAGCGGATAGCAACCAAATTCATTTGCGGCCTAGCTGGCCAGCCATGATTCTTGTTTCTGCTCCTGCAAAAAAGAGGCTTGTAAATCTGCAAACCCGTCCGCTTTCATTGTCAACAGAAGATGTAGGGAAAAATATGACAGCCAATTCGGCCTCGCGTGATCCAATGCACGATTACAGAGTGCTTGTCGAAGATTTAGTCCGCAAAAAGGTATCTTGAAATGTGAATCACTTGCTGTTATTGTTGTGAAAAATCCTGTGCATCAACACTACCAGCAACATCCTTTCCGAGTTGGCGCAACCGCGAACCGCCCGACGCGCATGCGTATTTGTTGGACGCGAAACATACTTGAAGAAATCGGATATGCAAGAGCAGTATTTTTTTTTTTGCACATGAATGCTTCTGAACAACAAATGTTCGCGATATTTATAAACGGGAACACCCCCGAAGGACGGCGTGGTGGATGGTTTTAGCATGAATGTCATTTTAGCGTCCAGATATAAACAACCTAGGTTGTTGAAAAATAACCTATGGCTGATGGCGGGCTGTGATTGGTCTCGCTAGTGGCGCCTGCATGCTTGTCGCGGTACCTTACTCGCAGTACTGGCCGTCACCAGCAGAGGGAACCATTTGCGTGTTCTCGTGGGTCTATATGTAAATGTCCACGATCGGGATTAGATTCAGACAATGCAACACAGTATACATCCCCCCGTATTGCGTTATATGTTTTTATATTTGTAACGCAATGACTCCTTATTTGACTAATGAATCGTATCCATTGTATCAGCCCAGCCCTTTCCTGACAGCATCATATCAACTACAGATAAGAAGTTAACTAATGCTGCCTACATTGTTTCGGTGCACAGGAACAGGAAAGAATCGCTGAGTTGAGTGTAAAATAATTGTATTTGTACAATGAAAATGAATACCCCTCCATTCAAGGCAAATGGGGGAATTAGAAAGTTATGGATACAGCGTCACCTTTGTTTAGCCAAGCTATTACTACAATTTGCATGTTTAGCGAGACTTCTAAATATTTGCGCATTCTTCCTAATTTCCTGTTGCACTGCTAACCCAGCAGTAAGTAAATGTGTACACTTTTCAACAAACATTTCAAAACTAATAGCAAGCCATATTGTCAGAATGTTTGTAGCATTCTGACAATATTGAATGGCACACTTTTCTCCACAATAGTATGTTTTCCTTTCCCTTTGATGAAAAACCAAGGCAAATGTTTTATTATGCTCTTGCCTGTTGGACAACAACAAAAATGTTTCATGTTGAGGGATCATCACCATTCTATGGTGTAAAGTGACTGTAAAGAAGTTGAATATGTTTAAAAATAGTATATTAAACATGAAGCACTGGTCAAACCCCACCCCCCAGCTCGAGCACTACCAGGCGGCCAGCTCAACGACTTCAGCTGGCCGCCTGGTACCACCATCACTAAGAACAAACAAACATCGCCCCACCAAATCACAACTCTTCTCTGCCCTTACACTGCAGTGGTGGAATGACCTCCCGACAGAAGTCAGGACAGCAGAATCACTAATCATCTTCCGCAAGACACTCAAGACCCACCTATTCAGAGTTCACCTGGACACTGAATAGCTTCCCCTCTTACCCACCTCTCCTCCCCAACCCTCTCCCACCTACCCGATCACTGCTCAAATCCCATCCCCTCCTGGATCCCTAGAACTTCCATGTTTGTACATCCTGGCACTTGGTAGGATCCTGTATGCTGGTGTGTCCCAGCACTTGAAAGTACTTAGTACTTAGCTTTGAGTAGCATCTTATCCTGGCTACCTACTGTTGTACAGTAAGGGGTCAACCTAGCAATTGTAAGCTTGTAACTTGTTCTATTGACCTGGCAATCAGGAATGCTTGAAACTTGTTCTATTCTAGCGATATATTGTTTCCCTCTTTCGACAAATGTACTTTTTGTAAGTCGCTTTGGATAAAAGCGTCTGCCAAATGCCCTAAATGTAAATGTAAATGAAGACATTTGAAGACGTTTTCTGAACAATAACTTTTATTGAAGATGTTTGTGAAGTTGCTTAATCAGTACACTATGTACAATCAAAAATAGGTCAATAGGTCACCAGTTTAGAAATACATGTTATGTATGACATTTAATGTTAAACTATGATCTTTATTGTAATGAATTTTCCAAAACAGGTAGTTATGGAAGGACAAATGTATCACTTTTGCTTGCTTGTCTCTTATAAAAAAAAATGCACAGAATGTGACAAAACATTTTCAATGGTTCTTGTTCTGGGACAAACTAGCAATGTTAACAGAAAGTTTAATGAAACTGATATTCAAATTTTTCTTAAATTAAAGTCTTTCTTGTTTTAACTGAGAAAACAGAACATATACTACATATACAACAGCATTGTTTTTAAGAGCCTTTTATTTAAGGCACATTCAGATTTCTTTGAGGATAAGTTTAACAAAAACAAAATAAATTTTGCCGTTGAGTGCTCTGAAATGCAGATCCTCAAAATAATCATTGTTTTAGTTTTATTTGTAATCTAATGTATTCTCCATAAAGACCTGACCATTTCATTTAAGAGTGTTTGGCAGAAGAAATATAATGTACAACATACGTGACACAAAAATGCATAAGCTCAGCAGCGAATGGTTTCTGAGATGTAGTATCGCTGGGAAAGTCTTTAAAAGCGCCAGGTAAAAACTGTACAAACGGCTGCTGAACCATTGCAATCGCTGGGGCTTAGAAAAATAATAGAATAATCCAGTGGCACCGAAGTTCCAGGGGCATTGTGGAGGGCGGTGGAGAAGTGGCTTTTCATTTGGAATCAGACAATAAAGTGTAGGCAACAGTAACCCCAGGGGATCACATCGAGGGTCGAGCAACGACAACTGTTCAGATGGCCCGCATGCTTTCTGTCTTGCTGGCGCACACACATGTCCTTTAAATTGAAACCTCATATGCTCTGCTCTCCTGCAAAGAGGAGAATATCCATTATGAATTTTAGCATTAGTATTATTTTGCTTACAAAATATGAACCAGTGTATTTAATTAGAATTGCAATATATTATACCAATAATCCATTAATATTGTTCACATTAATTGTATATTACTGCTTACTAATGTCAGTTTTCAGAATTGCAAAGTGTAGTGACAGGCACCCTTAGGTGTGTATAAAGTATGTATTGATGAAAAGAGAACCTAAATGATCATACCTCATTGTTCTTGAAGAATAAACACATGGAAGAAAAGAGCGGAGAAGAAACTGGCATTAGTTGAAATGTTGCACTAGGAATGTGATTAATAATAAAAGTTCAAAGCCAAAAACAATCCTTAATACATCACTCATGCTTTGTATTCGGCTACACTTTCACAGTATTCTCAAAAGTTTTCAAAGTGTATTCAATTAAAGAGCTAGAGACAATTGGTCTACTGGGAACCTCACACACCAAACTCAATGTTATGGATCAATATCGTGTTCCATTGCTTTGTGTTTGTGTTTTAACTTTAAGATACGCAAGTTGGTCTTTCGCCTTTGCCATTTAACAGTGTCTCTCTATTACGTGAGCTAGCAAGTACACACACACACACACACACATGTTTACCATTGTCTCATACACAGAGCTGTCGAAGGCTGAGTCCCCCAGTATGTGGCTATATGGCAGAGTTGAGGACACTGGTAGAGACTTTCCTTGGGCCCTAAATGAAAACTCAATTTGAAAAATTTCCCCCAATATCAGCTTTACAAAATAAACATGCTCAATTATTGTAAGGAGTATATTTACATATTGATGGTACATTTAAGTAAGGATTGTACTATTTTGTTTATAGTTTTACTCTAATCACATTTAAAGAAGAAAATGTATCTGTACACATATTTATTTAATAACCTTTTCCAAAAATACGTAATTTTAATTTAATTAGAAACCTTGGAATAACATTTAAAGTTTACTTCCAAAATAACAAAAGGTTGAATTATGAATGGATATTTAGCTGGTGTTCATTTGTGAGGAGAACATGGGAGTGGAGTGCTCTTCATCGGGTGAACCTACTTGGAGAAATAGAGGTAGATTCCAGCGATCACAAGGAGGAAGAGGAGGGTGACGGGGATGAAGACAGCAAACGCTACATTCACTCCTTGTAGTCGTAACTTTGAAGTAGCCACTGTTGGAAGAAGCAAACAGGAAACATTCAGAGCTCTTTTTTTTTTCCTTAAAGCACAATTGTAAAAACAAACATGTAAATTACCCAATAACATTAGGATAATATATTATTTTTTTTGCAATGGTCCCCTATACACATATTACTATTACTATTTAATACTACTTTCACATTGTCTCCTACCATTTCAGCATTTGTCATATTTTCCTACGAAATAGGAGATTTATCCAGCTACAGAAGAAGCAATACGTGATTCTAGCAACGTTTACATTTTTGTCTTTGAACTCAATTGAAGAACATATTTTTTTATCACTTACCATCCAATCTCTGATCAGTTGTTTGTGCTGAAAATGTGAAAAGTGAAAAGTCTACATGTGAAACATAGCATACGATACTACTTCCATAAAGACTAAATGAAATGTATACCAATATACCAACATACCAAAATCTAACCATTTAGAATAAAACTGAAATAGCAATATATCACAGAAGTAATATCATGAACACTATTTCATGTTGTCTTTAAAAGAATTAAATTAAATATATGATAGTAGATATTTTTTCGCAGTTTCTCACATTTGCAGACAGGTGGCAGGCCACTCCACTGGGATGGGTGTCCAGGGACACAGCGGAGAACAGGCTCCCCCAGCAGCATGTGACCCACCAGGCAGGAGTAGTGGAGGCTTTCTCCAGCCTTAAAGAGGCCTTTATCAGAACTGGGCACTCCATAGATTGGTGTGCCCGGGTGGCTGCATGGCTCATAGGCCTCAGCTTACAGGAAGATATAGGATGTAAATAATTAGTTACAGTCCAGGATCATCTTAGATCATCATATAAGTTCATCATCAAGAACATTCAGATACTTCAATGTGCCATAGTCTAATCCATTCCTCAACAGCATGATGCAATTGACAGGCAGTGGCGATCAACATCAGTGTACACGAAGCATAATATATACGTACAATGTACACTCACCGGCCACTTTATTAGGTACACCTGTTCAACTGTTCGTTAACACAAATATCTAATTAGCCAATCACGTGGCAGCAACTCAATGCATTTAGGCATACAGACATGGTCAAGACGATCTGCTGAAGTTCAAACCAGCATCAGAATGGGGAAGAAAGGTGATTTAAGTGACTTTGAACGTGGCATGGTTGTTGCTGCCAGACAGGCTGGTTTGAGTATCTCAGAAACTGCTGATCTACTGGGATTTCAAGCACAACCATCTCTAGGGTTTAGAGAGAATTATCCAAAAAGAGAAAATATCCAGTGAGTGGCAGTTCTCTGAGTGAAAATGCCTTGTTGATGGCAGAGGTCAGAGGAGAATGGCCGGACTGGTTTGAGCTGATAGAGAGGCAGCAGTAGCTCAAATAACCACTCATTACAACCGAGGTATGCAGAAGAGCATCTCTGAACGCACAACACATCGAACCTTGAAGCAGATGGTCTACAGCAACAGAAGACCACACTGGCCACTTCATTAGCTCCACCTTGTACCTAATAAAGTGGCCGGTGAGTGTACATTATTGTACTGTCGTCAAAGACACCACTGCCAACAGTAATGAAACCTTTGCATCTTCTGTGTCCTGTCCATTCACTTACCAAACAAGGTGCTCATTTGACCAGAAACAGTAATGGCATACCATGTGTTTAACTACAGTTGCTGTTGAATGTTTGTGTTTCATTATTATTCATCGTTAGAGGACCATGGATCAAATGGCAAATGACTGAAGTGTACATACGCAGGCATCTGGGAAGCTTCTGGTTCCATTTTGGGCCGGACGAGCCATGGTTGTAGCAGGTGACCAGGCTGTTGCCAGACAGCGTGAAGCCCTTGCTGCAGATGTATTGAATGGTGGAGCCGACAGTCAGATGAGGTCCTGTCAGGACTCGCCGGCTATGTGCCACCATACCTGGATCAGTGCATGACACCACTGACAGGAGAGAAAGACAGAGCAGACGCAGAAAGGACAGAATGAAGGAACACTGTATTTTTATATTCTATGGCTCCAAAAGAAAATGATGTAAAATCTGCAAATGTTACACTTAACAGATGATCGATTCGATTGGCCAAACTGGCAACCATGTCACATTCCTGTCAAAAATGTTGCAGTAGTGATTCCTCAGGTCGCGTGGACACACAAGATTCTAGCACCCTTTATGCCTTAATGCCTGTGATTCGTTAGATCCCTTTAGCTGTGTTGTAACGGTTGTTATTTAGTTTTCATTTTTCATACATTTTTTAGAATGCAACCTTTCATGATTAGATAATTGAAGAGGCCCAAATCATTAATATGAAATTACTTGTACAGCCCAAAGCACAGGTATCCAAAACCTGTTTTATCTTAAACAACAGCTTAGCCTTAACGGCTTGTCTGCCTAAGCCAAGTAACATTTGCCCTCAGAGCTATTAGATAAAGAGCTTATGTTTGTCTCTCTCAACAGCAAATCCCAAAACCAATTCTAAGCCCAGTAGGAGAGAGGCCAGCATGGCAGCAAGGAAGCCCTGTTGGACCCAGCTAGGTTCAAGCCAGTGTTGCGCGTCAGTTGCAGACTTCAGACAAATGATGTCAGCTGCTTGTGTGTGAACTGCAAAGGATGATCAATGTAGCAACCATTTTGTGTGGTTATGGAGTGAGAGGCTGTCTATAAGCTCTAAGTGCCAAGACAGGTCAGCCAATCACCTTGTCGTATACATTCCCCCAGTCACTGAACCTAAAGATATCCTTGCTGCCGAGGAATTTGATCCTCCGACTAAGTAGTGGTATTGTTTGGAAATAGTGCACCTCTCGCTTGTGGACGTCTAAAGCTGAAAGCACAGACGGGCGATGCTAACTAATGTAGCATCCAAAATAGACTTGAGTCCTGTTTGAAGCAAGCAGAAATATACAGCCCGCTACATTCACGCTCTGCGTGCTTTGCTCCATTAAAACAATATACCATGTTCTGGGTTTGAATCATTACCTTTCTCACAGCCGGGCAGGTCACCGCTCCAGGTGAGATCCCACTGGCACATGAGGAGTTCTGAGCCGATCACTTGGTAGCCTGGGTAACACTGGTAGGTCACCACTGTGCCATGTACCAGCTCAGGGTGGGATGAGCTCTTCCAGCCGTTGGAGATGTCAGGCAGCTCGGGGCATGTGTCGTTGCGGGGAACCTCTGTGGATCACATATGTGGGTGTGTGTTGAAGGTGGATGAAGAACAACTTGAAAACCTCTTGATGTGTTTTTCTTCAGGAAAACTAATACATAAACCTAAATAAATGCTTTGTTTGGTGCCTTTTACTTAGTCAGTCAGTATAAAGTAATATGGCACCAATATGGCATATTCAGAGGTACCCGCCACTTTTCACTGGCTTTTTTATTCATATTCATATTTAATTTGTTTATTAAAAAATGCCCCTAATTTTAAAGTGCAGCAAATGTGTAGTATTACCACTATTACCACTTACTTACCACTATTAAATGACTGCTGATACAAATGTTTTGTATCTTGTTAAACGATTATATTTATCCTGCAACAGGCAAGAAACAGCGAAGCAGCTTGTTTACAAGCATAGGCCTACCTGAGACGCTTGCAAAAACGTGTGCAGGTACAACACTGAATAAGAAATATGAAGTTATATTTAAGAAATATTTCAAAAATCACGTCTTGTTTGCAATGGTTTCCAAGTATTTATAATCTTTAAAAATTATTTCTGTGTGTGACTCCGACTTCAGTCCTCTACAGTTGGGGTCCCTTGTCTGTCCTCACCAAAGAAATGGACCACGAAGCCGTTGCCGTAGCCATAGATGTTGGTGGCGGGGTCTGACTGGAACTGGATGGTGACGTCTGCCGTGGACGTGTACAGTTTGAAGTGGTGCCGCGAGCCGCCGTACTGACCCAGAACCTTTGCCGTCAAGTCGTCTCCATCGTAGAAGGTCACCAGGTCATTTTGCCCTATGTTAAGCCTACAGAGAGTGTAACACGAGGGACGTATTCAATTGCTATTAGCAGGCTATACTGTTGAGTACATGAAACATGTTACTGAAGGTTGTCGGTATTTCTGTTATGAATTGAATGTATTTCTGTTATGAATTTTCACATATTTTGAACCAAACAAAATAACTGCATGGCCTCAACTAAGATAGTAAAATTGGACAATATGCTAGCAGATGTCATATACACCACTACCTAATACACACAATAATAAGGCTAGTAGGTTACTGTAAGCTCCACATAATAGCTGAAGAACAACTATCAACATTGGGGAAAGCAGACAGCAGATCCTAAGCGACTCACTACATCAACATCTAACCACACACACACCTAGAGTCACGCGTGGACTATGCTTCTCATTTCCGAGTGTGTAGACCAGGCTACGTTCACCCATTGTACATCATAGATATATGTGCTTCGGAGCTAGGAGCTATGTTGTGTACTGCTGCTGTTCCCCAGCATCGTAAACATAATGCAGCCCAACTTCCTGCAAACCAAGAAACAGAATCAGACATAGACACCACATCAGTGGTGGTAATGACCAAAAACATAAATACATATGTACGTATATGTTTTATAAGCCATGTATATCAATAGCCAAGCCAAGTCACTAAGGTGATACACTGAGAAATGTAAGATGTGGTA
>OMKP01081994.1:0-15526 GCA_900302375.1 Bathygadus melanobranchus | reverse complement strand
CCCCCCAAATGAACGATAGATAAACCTACCAGTTAGTAGTGTCCACCGGTTGACTGATCTAGTCATCATACATCTGTGTGGACACTCCCACTTGTGATGTCAATGACAATTTCACTCACATGACAATCTTGAAACTGCTTGTAATTGCTAATCACAATCACAACTGGTGTTAAAATAAGGGCCCTTTAAATAGACATGAGCACAGGTGAACCATCTCACCTGAAGGTCCCACCTCCCTCTGCCTATTGGCCAACCAATTAGGACCAGTAGACAGGCAGCGATCATCACACACCAGTCCTAAAGAAAAGGGTTCCACCCTATAGGAAAACAAACATTAGAAAATCAGATTTTAGCATTATTTGTATACAGACACCTACTTAACCTGCATTTGACCCTTTCGACAACTTCTACCACCCAACCAAAAAGAAAAAGACTGAATATACTTCTCAACCCCTCCCACCCTCATACCAGTTACCCCACTTCCAGCTCGGCAACAAACCTAGAAACGGTCAACTAGGTCACCTGGGAAAGCATCGTTAAATCACCCCATCCTGTCTTCTACACCTCACGAAAGGGCTAAATTAAGCTTGCCAAAGGAGGTTTAAAAAAATAATAAAAAGGAACCTGCTCACCAACCGCGAAGTTCAACACGTTGACCACAGCAATGGTGTCGCTTTAGCTTGTGCCTTGCCAAACCTGGCAAGTCAGGTATACACCAAAACATTGCCCTCGCTGTCTTTACTAATTGCATGCACCACCCCATTTTTCTTTTAATCCAAACTTTGGAGAAAAAAATAAGGTGTTAGCAACCCTTTGTTTACTAGGTCCCATGAAGTTTCAACTATGCCATTGAATCAAGCATAGCTTTGGCGTCACAAGGATGTTTTGCCTTCTGCTTTGTGTTACAATTGGCCACAGATGTGTTGCCTAAACTAAATCAGTATTGCTGCCACTACTTGAGTGGAAAAAATAAAAGATTGGTCCCTTGTTGGGAAAAATCAAATCTACCAGGTAAATCAAAAGTTCCATTCCAACCAACCATCCATTAAACAATACCAACACTCTAATCACACGAGGACGAACGTAAATAGCTCTACAAATCATTCCCAAAACATCACAACCACAAACAGAATATTCAAAATATTCTCAAATTGAACAACAATCAATTGCAATTGACATTGAAACTACCAAACAAACATCACCCTAGACAGAATTTCAAATGTTACAATTAAAAGAAAAACTACTTTATTATCCTGAACAAATGACAAAGGCTACCAATATCCCTCATCTTTAAACACCTGCCACCATTTTGTACAACAAAACAAAAGCGCACACTTGCTGCCATGTTGTCAGTCCTTGTGCCATCCAACCCCTCTAGAAATGAAAACTGGGTTATCAGTAACTGTAGCTGATGGAATCCTGAAAACAAATGAACACAAGCAAAGAACAACTCAAATAACGGGCTGCATATTGAATGTCTGCAACACTTGTTAGAGAGTCTAGGGCAAATGAATGGATCAGACAACGGTTCATGCAACAAACTGTTTGAGTGATGCACAAATAACACAAGAAGACTAATTCTGAGTTCCATGAATGAGGCTGATATCAAGGAAGCTCAAGGCAGAAGTTAAATCTGTACATCGTGATAGGACTTACTTCTCAATAGCTCGTAGACATTCTTGCAGCATGTGCTTGTTGTGTGAGAGAGTTTTTGGTGTTAGACGACCTTGCAGGTGTGTGTGATTAGGTGTAATGACTATTGGAGGGTGTGGCTGTAACGGAAAGAGTTTGTGATTGGCTAATGTTAGGTTGTGTACAAATACCATAAAAGGTCAACTAAGGGATTAAGAACTCAAACATTAGATTTGGCATCATCTCCATGTTGTTATCTCTATATGGGTTAGTGTCGTGCCCTGGGTCAAATCCTTACCTGGACCTTCACTCCTGGTACCCCTAAAAATAAAATACAGCACACAATCATAAACCTGCTACTGCGAGACAGTTCATTCTATTTACTTTTTTGTTCTGTTCCCCAGCCATGCAGTGAGTTTCAACCGGGCCCTGGATGTTTGCAAGCTGACCGGTGCTGTGCTGTTCTGCGTGGGGGGGACCTCCATGGCGGTGGGGTTCCTGCTGTCTGTGTTCGCCAGGAGCTACTCCAAAGAAGAGCTGTACCTCCAGCACAAGTTTAAGGAGAGGCTGGCGGCTGTCGGTAAGCCGGCAAGAGTTGAATTGGTTGAAGTTGTTGCTGTTTGTGGGAGATTGCTTCACTCATTAGCCCGAGTTGAACAAGGAAAAATCAGAAATCAATCAGGTTCAGGAGACGAACACTATGTAAGGATTGATGTGAGAAGTCATGTGGCGTTCGTTGGCCTCCGGTATCGCTGCTTGGCGAAGAACACAAACACAGATTCCTTGCTTTATAGTTAGATAAAGCACTGCTAAATGTGTTCATGAAGGCTTTGTGCAGGACTAGACTCATGGTTCGTTGACATTCTAAATACGAAATAATAAACAGAGAAAAAGTAATTACATATATTCAAAAGTTGTTGTGGTCTTTGTAAAGGACATATTTTGATGCAGTTTTGTATATGAAATCAAAGGGATAACATTTGCTTGCAAATGGTAAATATGATCCGGTTTTGATCAAGGACTGAACATACATACATAAAAACAACATACATACATAATCCATCGTCCTCAGCGTTATATTTACCACAGTGACGTTACGTAAACCTTCTGACTATTCTTCAGCTGATGCACCTCTTTGTTCCTCCTCGTGTTGCCATGACAGGTAATCCCATAACGAGAGCCCCGACCCCTGGGGACGGGAAGGTTCCAGTCACCCTGTGCAAGGTTCAGAACATCCAGCCGCTGACCCGGAAATCAGACACTTGACAGCCGCCCAAATTAAGTGATAACGTCAAGAGATAAATATATATATATATATATTTGCTGTGTGTGCGAGTGTGTGTGTGTGCGCGTGTGTGTGTGTGTGTGCGTACCGTTGATGTTCACTTTTGTTGCTTTGAAAGGTCAGCTTACATGAGTGCACAGCGCCCGTTCACCGTGTGCTGCTGCTCCCCTCCAGGCAAGGCTCTATGAATAAATACTGAGCACAATGACAGTTCAAAAAGTTCACATACATCTATTTTCCAAAATAGCTTCGCCACTGTTGGGTCATCCACAAACGATGTGTGTTGTCCTTTTTCCTGTTCAACCCCGAGTCAGTGGTCGCAGACTCTGGTGAAGACGATGCTCTCTCTGATCAAACAGCGGCTGACGCCCGCCTCTCTGATCAAAATGAGAATAGAACACGACATTTCCATCTCCACG
The DNA here is from genome assembly GCA_900302375.1 of Bathygadus melanobranchus. NCBI lineage: Eukaryota > Metazoa > Chordata > Actinopteri > Gadiformes > Macrouridae > Bathygadus > Bathygadus melanobranchus. The sequence goes on along the minus strand of OMKP01081994.1, from coordinate 12,190 downwards.
TTTGGCTTATATACCTTATGTCAAGGAACCTTCCGTATCGATTCCTCAAAAGTCGACTGAACTCTTCTGCGATCTTGTCAGCCCAGTGAGGTGCGATCGGAACCCGTTAGAGCAGATTTTACCTGATCAGAAGGGCACGTTTCACTGACATTTTCCTGGTTCCACTGAAGGCCTCGGGCCCTGTCCCTGCCAGTGGACAATCAATAAGTGAGATGAGACAGAGCGACGTTGACAAGGTGAATTAATTGAGGGCCGGCGTGTGGTGCTGGAGTGACGGAGCCGCGGCCTTCGGTCTGCATCGCTGCAAACGAGAGCATAGTCGCCGGTAGTAGATAGATAACACAAGGTAACACAACAAGTATTTGTCCTCCGCGCGATTAATCTTTTCGTGCAGATGCATTTCCACATAGACACACAACGTATTCACACACACACACACGCAGATACAGATACGCACATTTCCCACCTTCCAGTATGTTCTGCTTTCCTCAGAATAAAAAATTCATGCACAAGCAGACCCCCCCACCACTGCAGCGGCAGCATTAGCAGACGTGGAACGAGGCAGGATGACGATGAAAATAACATGTTGCGTAAAAGGCCACAAGAGAACAGTGCAGTCCACTACAGCGACTATAATAACCATGACGATATGATTGATTCATAAGTCACGAGCGCGCTTGTCTAGAACAGACACAGGATGTGCCCTCCCGTAACGAACGCACGCTGAATCCAATTAGCCAGGCGGTGGGCTTGTAATGGATGGTGGCTCGGAGACTGTGATGCCATGTTCTCATCGGCCATTTACATTTACATTTACATTTACATTTAGAGCATTTGGCAGACGCTTTTATCCAAAGCGACTTACAAAAAAGTAACACATTTGTCGAAAGAGGTCATGTCATGATTTATTGATTTGATGTTTGATTTTTTTTTTGATGTTCTATTCTTTTTGTTTTGTTTATGTTTAACCTGTACATATTGTTATGGAAGATGTGTTTAATTTCCCGGGTATTCTGCATACAAACATTCAGAGCGCGGGCAAAAACAGCCCCTTTATAATGAACATTAACAGGTCGACAGTTAGACGCTGACTGATGTCGAGTCGGAGTTGCATTTCTTGTTTAGAAGCGTCTTAACGGGGTGCCGGTCACGCGGTCATCTTGATACACCGGAGCGCGGAAGTCCTACGATCAACGGCCAAACAAACACACAAACAAACAAACATGTAAGGTGACCTTTTGACCTTGTCCCACTATGCCGACACACGTCGGCGTGGTGGTGGCTATCTTTCTCCTTACTTTCTTTACTTGGAACCATAGCTGCGTGACACACACGGTGTGTTGAGTGAGTGGTGACGCCATTGACTATGTGAACGTAACTATATGTGACGCCATTCAAGCTTCAAAATAATACATGAGTCCGAAGGATCAGTTCATGGTCGGTTAAACGTGTTGACTCGTAGTAACATGTCACGTACAATAATAATAAGAGTTTGGGTTTCCTTGTGAGTTATAAGTCACAATCTATTTTTTTGTGCTCTTTACTCTTAAACCCGGTGATTAATGTCAAACACTTGAAGACTTGTCTGACGGAAGTGTTAGGCCGTGATGCTCGTCGTTTAAGCCGTGTGGAATACAGGAATAACTAGCTCTTATGTGTGTGGGCCCTGTCATGAAGACATGGTCAATGCAATGCAGATCTGTTGAAGAAACTCTGAGATTAAAAGATTTGAAATCACAACTGCTGACCAAATCTGTGTGTGTCCATTATTTATAAGCTCGACAAAGCTTGACTTGACAAAAGGAATGTTTTTCAAAACTGTTTGGAAAATGCTTGGAGCTATTTGACAGATTATATGACATATATTGTTCTTAAATGGCTTAAATGAGAACACATGCTATACATTGAAAATCTGCAAAATAATAATAGCAGTACATGTGCAGTAAATGTTATATTTGTATATGTTATATTTTTTTAACTAAAAAGTAAATGTTTTAAAGCCCTACAGCTCAGCAACAGGAGAAAGATGTTAGGGTATTTTGTATTATTCAAGATAAAGTGATCCTTTGGAAATGGGTCAATCAGAAACTCTTGGCATCACCACAAATCATCAAAAACGTTAAAAAAGGAAGAAAAAAGTAATATAGACAGCGAGCAAACATAAACAAGTTCAGTTGTACATGCACTTTAAACGTGCACACTATATCATGAGGTGTTGTGACTGTGGCACTCTCCTGGTGGACCGCCCTCAGTCTGCAGACTCCGTTACTGGATGTGCAATTTGTAGTTGGATAACAGACACACATGCACACACATGCACATGCACACATGCACACACACACACAAGCGCGCACACACACACAGATACACCTAAAGCACTCCTTGAGAGGATGGATGGACGCTTCCAGAAATAGAACTTATGGATCATTAAGTTTACTGGTGGAAGTGTATGACTCACACACAGCTGACTGCTCTCTCTTCCTAACACACGCTCATTGTGCCTCTCTCTCTCTCTCTCTCTCTCTCTCTCTCTCTCTCTCTCTCTCTCTCTCTCTTATTCCCTCTGTTCCTTTCTTTTCACCCTTAACTGTTCTGGCACTGAGTTGCTATGACCATGGACACAAAGCACAATCACTGGCTGAATCCTGATTGAATCCGATCATAGAAACTGAGATGGTTTAGAGATGTTGGCTTCCGGTTGGTAGATGTGGTGGGGTGGGGTGGGTGCGCATGAGGAGCAGGGTGCTGTAAACCAAATCAGTGTGGTGCAAAGGGTTAGGCTCCCCTATAGCATCATGTGTTTCATTTCAACTCCAAAACTGGTATTGTTTCCATGGAAATATGATCTTTAAAAGTCAAGGTCAACATACAAAGCTCCTCTTGGGTCTGCAAGCTGTATTTTACTTCAGTTCATTGGTTGTAACTGTGACCACACAGACCGGCTTCATAAAGGGATCACCTCACAGTAATATCATGATCAGCATTTGTTTAGATCATGTATATAATGTCATATTGATTATTGCCTACTCAAACATGAAAGACAAAATGATTAAAGACACGTGATATAGATTTAATTCCTTTATTTTTAACTTAAATAATCATCTGTGCTTGTTGTTTGGAACATCTTAGAAGAGAGCGTATATAACAGAGAAGGTAGATTTTAACAGTCTTATAGTCTTATTGTCTTCTTAATCTTTTTAATTATTTTAACATACAGTTGCACATAGCTTATTGTACTTACTAACACCCTTTTGATAAAATATTGCCTCCCCAGCATTCAGCCATAGCACAAAATATCAATTAGACATACAAAAATAAATACAATATAAAATATAAGTGCCAACGTTGTGCTTCCAGACAATGGGAAATTAAAACACGAAAGAAAAAATACAAATAAAGTAAACACAAGAGAAGAGAGGACAAAAAGCATGTACAACAATGTTCACATTCATTGTAAAAACCTATCAGGGCCCCAGAAAGTACATTTAAAACTATGCCCACGTGTGCCTTTCAATTAGGTTTGTAGTAGGAGTTAGGAGTAATTAAACATTCAAGCAAACCCACAATCCTTCGGCAGGGAATCAAACACGGACCTTTTGGGAGGAATTACAAAACAAATAAACAAACGAAAGACCAACCACAGCAAAAGCAACAGTGTTTTTGTTCCCCATAGTCTGAAAGCACTAATAACAAGAAGTATGCACACATGAAATTCTTCTGAAAATAAACACATTATCGTTATCAATGTGACTGGCGCTCCGCTTCATCCATGCTACAACAACACTCACAGACACCATCACAAACTGACACAATAACAGATAATGATAACATAGGAATAAATATTATAACATAACACACAAAGTTTTGGTGTCTAGTGGCTATGAACATTTTTGTATCACCCTTCATGGCAATCCATGTGGTTTAATTAAATGAGACACAATACGAGAATTCAAATATTTAAAATACACATATTTTGGCATTCATCCAATCATCAATTCATATTATCTTCAATCAATCTTCACTTTTGTGAGTGGGAGGGAGGAACAATTAATTCCCAACAGAATGCATTGTGGGAATATATGGGAAGGTTAGAAGATGGAATTTAAGAGCCTCGATTTCCACAATGCGAAGCTTGCTTTCTCATTGGACCATTGTTTAAAAGAGCCAATTACTTGCATGGCTTTGTGCAAACATTTTTTTTTCTAAAAACACTATCTAGTGGAGTACCTCTTAAACGAGTCCTCTTTGATTATAGTCAATTTGCTGAAAGCTTTTGCTGCTGTGCTGCCCTAACTTAAGTAAGTATTTATTCTTCAAACTTCTTCTATTACACCTGATATTTTGAGGACTCTGTTCCTGCCACCTTTCTCACCCTCCTCCTTCTCCTCCTCCTCCTCTTCCTCCTCTGCATGTTGCGTTGCTGCTGCTGAAGCTCAAGCTGAATCTACCCTCTACTGTTTGGACTGGCGCGCCTTCTCTCCTCCCTTCCCCTCCCCATCTGTTGGATTATCACTCTTATTCTTCTTCTTGTTCTCCTCCTCCTCCTCCTCCTCCTCCTCCTCCCCCCTTGTCCTCCTCATCGGTCTCTCCACTCTCTTTAGCATCTGTGGAGGAGGCTGGACTGTCCTCTGCTCCCTCCCCCTTATCTCCACTCTCCTCTTTGTTCTCTCCTCTTGACCCTTCTGCGGCCCCCTCATTTGTTTTGGTCTCATCCTCTTCCTGGTTACTGTTGCTAACGCTGCTGCTGTTGCTAACGGTGGTGCTGCTGCTATCTGGTGCACCCCCTGTCTCCTCTTCTGCCTTCACGTCATTCTCTTGTTCTCCTCCTCCTCCTCCCTTTCGCTCCCTTGCCTCCTGGACGACACCGGTCACCTCTCTGCTGCCCTGCTTCCCCACCCTCCCCTCTCCGTTCTCCTTATCTGGCTGCTCCTCATCTGTTCCATGCTCCAGGGGAGGGAGGTCATCTTTGACCTCCTCTTCTGTCGCCTTTGTGTCGCCCGCCTTATCGGCAGCATCGGTGCCCTCCTCCTTTTCTGTCACCTCCTCGGACGTGACCTCAGCATTGATCTCTTCTTCTACCCCCTTTTTGTCTTCTTTCCTCTCCTCCTCTCCTCCATTCTCTGCCGCCACCTCCTTGTGATGTTCCATCCCGTCCTTGGCACCGTCATCTTCTCCTCCTTCGTCTGATTTGGCCTCCTCAGATGTGACCTCACCGCTCATCTCCTCTGCTGCCTTCTCCTTTCCTTTCACCTCCTCTTCTTTCACCTCCTCCTCTTTCACCTCCTCTTCTTTCACCTCCTGTTCTTTCACCTCCTCTGCCATCTTCTCCTTTCCTTTCACCTCCTCTTCTTTCACCTCCTCTTCTTTCACCTCCTCTTTGTCTTCTTTCCTCTCCGCCTCTCCTCCACTCTCTGCCTCTTGATGTTTCGTCCTGTCCTTGGTGTCACCGTCGTCTGGTTTGGCCTTTTCAGCAGGAGAGGGTGTTTTCTCCCTGCTCTCGACTGCCTGGAACACAAGTGCAATACCCTGCGCTGAATCCTCCTTGATTCACCACAATGATGACAAAAGACGTCCACAAAGGGCTTCATGTATGTTGAATGTATAAAGTTCAAGGTAATATTAATGGGAGACATGGATTTTCTGTTGACTTAGCGGTTAGCTGCAGCCTCTGTAACGTGTTAAACAGATCTCAGGGCAGCGTTGGTATGAATCAATCCTATGTACGGGTCATGGCAGTGACCGTGGTTCTGATCGGATACATGTGTGTGAAAGAAGATGTTCGTGTCTACCTCTTCTCCATTCTGGGCTGCCTGGTCCTTGTCCCCATCCTCGGCCTTCGACCCCGAGTCATCTGGGAGGAAAACAGAGGTTTTTCTTTTGAAAATCATGGCATACCTCTCTTTCTTTCTTTTTTTCTTATTTCCTTTTCTTGTCCTCACCTACAGCAGACTTAAGCACCAAAAAAGAAGAAGGAAAAAAAATAAAATCTTTATTCTGTCGCCTACAAAGGGTTTAGTGTTCCTGAAATTTTCCTGTGACACAGAGGTGACAAAAATAAATTGCTCCAAGTAAATTGCTAAGCTATTGCAGCGAGCTGATATCCTGTCCTAAACAGCCAGGCGGGGAAATGTGCCAGTGAAAGGTGTTCATAGATAGTGGCACAGTGTTAAGGAATTGATTGTGTTTGAGATTTAAAAGCAGGCTCAAGCTAGCCAAAATCAGATGAAAGTAAGAGCAGAGGATAAAGTGAAATAAGTAATTCTTGGGTGTTTGCCGAGATTATTTGCTATATATTTGATATATTTTCTGATGTATTTGGACTCGTCTGTCTCTGCAAATCATCATATTAGATGCTAGCTGAGTTTAATACATATAGGCTATATTATATTGTCTAAATATTGATCAATATGGCACCTACATCAAAAGATTAAAATGACAATAACAACAGCTTCTAGAAACTAAACTACTGAATGAACCATTTTAATTAGAAAACAAAATTATGGCGTGTATGCTACTTGTAAAAAAAAAAAGTATAATCTTTTGTGATGAGATCATAGACTTATCGACGTGAGTCAAACACGCAACAACAGTGGCACCTGGTGGACATAAGAAGTACTCCATATTTAATACAAGTAAACAACCTGCCGAGACATGAATGAACGGTTCAGACACTTATTGTTGTTGCCAATAGAGGCAGATTGTATAGATGTAGATTATAGAGAGTTAGACTACAAACACAGCCCAGTCAGGATAAACATTTACGACGGGAAAACGAAAAACTATTTTCAGAGAGATAGGAATGATTACCTCATTATAGATTATTATTACTTTTTTTTTTTTTAGACCTGGGAGCTTTTGTTTGCTTTCTTTTTACATGTGATTTCCAGTTACACGCCAGTTAATTAATGCAGACTTAACGACATCATTGCCGCGGCTTCCAGCGACGGTCTTGCGGGGGACGTCAGAGTGTGAACCGCCGCGGTTTGACGTTGTGGTTTTAGTGTCAAGAAAACACACAATCAGCTCAAAAACCCGATCATATGCTCATTAAAACAAGAAGTAATCAAGTTGGCAAAGCAGGTTTTGTCTGAGTGCTAAATTAATACCAGGTCTGTTTTTTTTGTTTTGTTCTCAAACCAGTGAATGCCAGGGCCAGAGTAATTAACCCTTCGCATGATATGCGGAAATACAACGGTACGCTCTAATAAACAACACAATTACATGCTTGTTATTTTTCCCTATTAAACAATCCAAAACAGACTCTTCTTATCATATACGTCAGAAGTGGGCAAGGGAATGTTTCAAAACTGTAATCATCGAGCTTCTCATCCTCAGCGTGTGAACAAAGAAACACGGACTGCTTGGTCGTAGATTAGACGAGATTAAGGGGACATTTTAATGCATTTTTAAATGCTGAACTTGATTGAAGTTTGGCTGCTGGCGGAGATGAAACGTTGCGGTAATCGTAATTGACTTTTTAAAGGATATTTTATGGAAATTGAGCGCATTCATTAATGTGGAGGGAGCAAAGTGATTGAGTGGAGGCAGTAAGCAGCGGAGAGGAAACTAGCGCTCTAAACATCTTTAATGTGATTTGAGGCTGTGCCACTGCCTCCTGAAAAAGTTCAATCGAATTAAGTCCAACATTTAGAACAGTCTCGTCTTTCTCCTCACTAAACCCCCGACTCAGACTGCTGTGTGTGCGTGTGCGTGCGTGTGTGTGCGTGCGTGCGTGTGTGTGCACACACAAGCCATTTGAAGTGTTAGTAGTAGTAGTCTTTTACCTTGAATACGGCATCCAGCCAATGCCACCTGCTACTCTGTTTCCTTTGAGTTTATTGAAGATTCACATTCTAGTGTAGCTGATTTGACACGGGATCATGTCAGACAAATAGTCGGCCATGTTTGAATAGCACTTTGGAGATGCTATTCGATGTTTTATCTTTGATAGTGGTGCCATAATGTTTTTTCATGGTTTTGTTCTCCAAGGAGACAGCTTTAATACTCAATGATTTGACTATGACCATGACTGATTCAATCTTTTAAATGACCCAAAAGCATTGATCTCTTCCTTGATTGTATTTAAAAAAAGAAAAACGAAAAAAGAAACTAAACTCCATTAATAATTCATGGTTTCAAAGTAGATTGAACTGCGTGAGTGAAGTTGTGTGTGTGTGTGTGGAGGTTATATGTGTGCGTCCTGGATGACTTCAGATGATATTCAGAGTCCACCTGGACTCTGAATAGCTTCACCTCCTGCCCACCTTTCCTCCCCAACCCTCTCCCACCTACCCAATCAATACTTTAACCCCACCCCTCCTGATCCTTAGCATTTCCATATTTGTATGTCTTGGCTCTTTGTAGGATCTTGTACGCTGGTATGTCCCGGCACTTGAAATATAACTTAGCTTGTGTAGCACCTTATCCTGGCTAGTAAGGAGCCAACCTAGCAACTGTAAATGGTAAATGGATTGCATTTATATAGCTTTTATCCAAAGCGCTTTACATTTGCCTCACATTCACCCATTCATACACCGACAGCGGTGTCAACCATGCAAGGTAACAACCAGCTCGTCGGGAGCAGTTAGGGTTAGGTGTCTTGCTCAGGGACACCTCGACAGTGAGCTAGGGGGAGCCGGGGATTGAACCAGCAACCTTCCGGTTGCCCAGACAACCGCTCTACCCCCTGAGCTACTGTCGCCTTGCAAGCTTGTAAACTTGCTCTATTGACCTGGCAACCAGGAATGCTTGTAACTTGCTCTGTTCTAATTGCACTCCACCTTCAGCGATATATTGTTGTCTCCCTCTTGCGACAAATGTGTCACTTTTTTATAAGCCGCTTGGGATAAAAGCGTCTGCCAAATGCTCTAAATGTAAATGTAAATTACGTAACTTCCATAGTGTCCAAGTGTCCAAGACCTTCTGTGAAAGCAAGCCAGTACATTTCCGTGAGTGAACACGATCTGGTCCAACTCTGGGTGACTTGTTGATAGGATGCGAGCATTCCCATGTTGTTGCTATGCGTCTCTCGTATTTTATACGTTGCCACGTGGGATGTGTTTCAGATATTAGCAAAAAATATATTCTCCGTTCTCGGCATGAAAAATGTCGACCATTCTGTACGCTAAGAACGTTCTACGCTAATTCTTACAAACACACACACACACACACACGGACAAAACCATGGGAACACGCCTTCATCCAAACCACAACATAAGTATTGCTCATCGCTGCTTAAACATATGACCTCATGTGTATGTCAGCATAGCATGGCTTGGTTACTCCCCCCCCCCCATCCCATCTCAAGCTGGTTAAACCCAACGCAACATATGGCCGCAGAGCGCCATGACATGTCTCCGCTGTGCCCCTGTACTCTGCAGCTCTGCGGTCGGAGCTCAGCGTGGCTCTCACATATTACTCTTACTACCTACTGGTAACGCCAGCTGACACGTCAGTCCGTTGTTGTTGTTGTTGTCGTGTTGCGTTGATAGCGTCGATTCTGTCTTTGGACAAAGAAAGTCCTGTTATGACAAATATAACCTGGGATCCAGCGATTGTACTGTGTTGTAGCAGAGCTTCTGGGGGGAGGCGGCATAGAGGAGGGCGTTTTAATACGTGTATTTCTCCAGTGGCCAGTCTACACGGTGCTGATTTGAAACCGTTACAGACACTTGTTTACTGTTCCACTGCTGGCTTTGAGTTTGTGTTCGCCAATCACGCGCTTCCAAAAGCCCCGCCTCCAGCAACGTGATTGGCCGAATATGAAGCGAAAGAAGGTGGAAAAAGCCCGTTCGCCCAGACTTGAGCTCGTCTGCCATCAGACTTTAGATAAGAATTCAAAGTCTGACTTGTGAGTTTATGAGAAACATGACCCGTATCACCATCTCAGTGGAGACAGAGCCCACCACTCAACACAGACAACAGACACGCGGAGAGATAGGCAGTAAGAAGATGCACACACACACACACACACCCTCTTTTTCTCCTTTCCTATCTGTCACACTCTCCTTCAACAAGCATACGGGGCGTTCTGTTAGGTATTGATAATAACACAGTGGGGGATTCAAAGCTAATGAGTGTATGTTGAAGACAGCCATGTTCACTACTTACAGATGACTCTATTCTCCACCATGAATGGAGGAAAAGAAAACCCAAGGTTTCACACTGGCTTAAACAAATCACAGCTATGCATGCCAAAACAATTACGCTTTATTTTGGAAAATAACTATTTATTTTCCCCTCTAGCCAAATTGCTCTCGGGTTGCTGAAGTCCTTCCAAAACAATTATTATGAACATTGTGAGAAATTAAATGCCCACAAAGACTTTTGGGGAAACTAGGCCCATGCAGAAAAGTGACAACGTTTTCTTTTTTGTCCTTGTTTGTCTTGAATGGACCGATAAGAAAATAACAGCGCGCCCGTGTGTGTGTGTGTTTATGTGTGTGCTAGTTTTAGCATGGAATGATACATGTGCACTCACACACACACACACACACGCACACACGCAGACACACACACAGACACACACAGACACACACACACAGCTATCAGAGAAAGACAAGGCTATACAGAGAGTCATTTCAAGTGTTCCTAGCACCTTGAATTTGTATTTCAATGCCAACTAACAGTTTCAATAGATATTTGTTGTTCATAGTAGATTCACATTCCTTCCAAAGAAAAGGACCGAAGTCCTTAGAGGCCATGTGAAAGCATTGACAATTTAGACGGGGGACATAGGTCAACAGTTAAGGCAGTTAGCAACTAAGACAGTTATCCAGTTAGCCTGGGCTACTATAATCACATTGCCTCGACAGACTTCCGTACGTTGTGGACATTGTGCGACTGATAGCTACGCTGGGTGACCGCATTCATTTTCCACAACACAGACAGCGTCAGTGTCAACCATGCAAGGCAACAACCAGCTCGTCGGGAGCAGTTGGGGTTAGGTGTCTTGCTCAGGGACACCTCGGCATTTAGCTAGGTAAATTGATTATTTATATAGTAAATGGTAAATGGATTATTTATATAGTGTGTTTATCCAAAGTGCTTTACATTGCCTCACATTCACCCACTCATACACCGACGGTGGTGTCAACCATGCAAGGCAACAACCAGCTCGTCGGGAGCAGTTGGGGTTAGGTGTCTTGCTCAGGGACACCTCGACAATTAGCTAGGCGGAGCCGGGGATCAAACCAGCTCTACCTCCTGAGCTACTGCCACCCTACAACTTCCAAATTGGTGTGACACTTGAAAAGGACGCTGCCGAATCGGCACCTTTACCGGTGTCAGCATTAAAGTGACCCTGAGCAGGGGGTCAACTTCATAGCCAGGCAACTAGATGGCCCGGGACGTCTTCATGGTTACTGTGTTTGAGTTTGAGTATGATGTTTGAGAGAAAAACTGTTAATTTGTTCTCTCTGGCACATTATACAATAAAAAGACAACACATTTCCTTATTGTGGCAGCCTCACTTGGCCCGAGCTCGAGTCTGGGGTTGGGTGAGGCTGCACACCTGCAATGCATTGGCTAATGAATGCACACGGGTTAAACTAGCCACAGCACACACACTCAGGGAGCACTAACATGCTAACATGCTGGCATTTTCCATCTGCTCTGTCTACAAACCAAACTCCAAGTCTGCAATAAACCGGTGGTCGGAGGAGCCCTGAGAAGCCACTTTAGTGGCGTGCGTCGTAAGGGTCAATTGCTACACTTATGTTTCCAAATGGTGCCCAAATGTTTAGCATTTTTGTCCGTCTGTCTTAGTGAAGACAGACAAAGAAGAGCAGATGGCTCTTGATACCAAATCATTTAATTTTATTCCTGAGGAAAGAAAGAAAGAAAGCCACACTTGTACAACCTTAAAATAATTGGTGGTTGGGCCACACAGCTTCAAACACTCAACAAACACACACACACACACACACACACACATCCATGCCAAAAGCTCTTCATGACACTTTACTCTCAAAACAGATGCTCCTCACGCCCCTCCCCCTGAAGCCTGCCTCAAAAAACACCAGCAAAATCTCTCTCTGCAAATGGCAGACGTTCATTTTTTTTGTAATAGACGTTATTTATGTTACCCATTCGTTTCTGTGTCAGACACACACCGCGACGCTTAGACGTCTCCTATCGCGGTCCCTTCAGGCGTTGCCGTGTGAGGCTCAGCTCCTAAATCCACTGCGTC
>OMKP01081990.1:0-11786 GCA_900302375.1 Bathygadus melanobranchus | reverse complement strand
CCCCCCCCTGCATTCTACAATGATATAATGACATTTGAAACAAATCCTTTCTAACGAGGAGTACAAATCTAAAACCACACACACGCCGCGACTGAGGTGAGGCGTGAGTGTGTCACGGTCGTGGGTTGGATATCCAGGCGCGGGCCCCTAGCGCGTCCCCTCGGCAGGCCTACATGCGTGCCGGCCGGTCCTCTGGATCCCGCTCAACTGTTTTTATTCACGTTTTAACGGCAGAGTAATTACACTGTAACAGTTAAGTGTAATTACGCCTCCATTGTAGTGACGCCATTAGATGAATATCTGCGCTTTATAACCTAAGGCATTGAGTTGGCAAATCCAATTTTCAATTTGTATGGAACTTGTTTTGCCTGCTTGTTTGAGCCGCGGCTAAGACCGGGGGATATGCCTGCTAATCCCTTCCATGTAAAAATGCTGTTCCTCACGAGAAAGGAAAAAAAAAACATACATGCACGTGGAGCGGGCGCGCGCACACACACACACACACACACACACACACGAAGGATGATGATCAACAGAACGAGGGGAAGAGAGAGAGAGCGAGAGAGGGGGAGGTTGTATGTGAGCGAGAGAGAAACAGAGGTAGGGAGGAGAGAGAGAGTCAGATAGACATATGGAGATGGAGAGATATGAGTGAGAGGTGTTCAAGGAGGTAAAAGCCTAACCCTAACCGAAGCACCAGCCTGTGCAGTCGCACATGACCAAGGAAGATACATTTGGCGCGTAGAACAGTTCTGGTTTTTGTGCACCTAATAGCAACTGTTGACGTGGTTAGCCTGTGGTCGTCCCGTTTAGCTAACACAAAAACGCCATGTTTTGCTCGACGAAATTCATGTTACGTTTGTATTTTTGGGGGCTTTTTCCAGGAGGAGCAGATTGTCGTGTCCAATGGCGTCGCTTAGAACTCCAAGCACGCATGTCATTGGCTCTTGCTCTGAGTCTCTGAGTCACAACAAGGAGAGTGTTTGTCAAAGTACTTTGCTTCATGCTGCTACCATAACAATAATGACACAGGGAAACATGTATTTGTTAAAAATGTCAAGCTAAACAAAAAAAAACCAAGGTTTGCTTGAGTGTCCAAAAGGTTCCATTCTGGAGTCATGCTCCAGTGTGGAAAAGTGTTTAATTACTGGAAAGATTTTTCCCCAAAAAACAAACTTAATGGTGTGAAATAACTGGGCTCTGTGTTTGAATTCTGTTAAAACCTCAATGTAGTAAAGTGAATGTAGTATAACTAAACAATACAATCACAAATATCAGCAGTTGACTATTAAACACGCCTATTATGAAAAGTAGTGTTGCATACTATTAAACCATTGAGGTGTATGCAAGGTATTTCTCTTTCTGTCTTTCTTTCCAAGGTTTTTGCTGAGCCAGACTGGAAGGTCCATAAAGGACATCTCTGACAGAGGCCTTTTGTTTTCCTTATTTCATTGTTTTCATTTTCCTTTGCTATTCTTCCTTTTTTCCCCCCTCTGTTCGCTCGTCCTTCCCCTCGCTGCCTTTAAACAAGTACAGTGTCAAAGACAAAGGCAGTGGCGTCGACCTTCACTCACAGTTGAGATGTTGTTGTTGATTACTATAATTTAACTTTAACTCAAAATGGTTGCGGCTAGATAGGTGGTAGGGCGGATTCCAGGGCACAAACACACACACACACACACACATGCACACGCACACGAGCTCTCTCCACAGGCTCCCTTCGCACGCTACAAAATATCTTAAGTCTGAGATGCAAAAGCGCTGTACAACACACGGAGTAGATATTTGTAAGTAACACGTGTAACTCCCCACACACAAGCGCAGATGCACACACCTACACCTGCCCCCCTAAAAACACATCGATACACAGGAAAGCGTATGACACCGTCTCTCTACGTGAGTCTCAGACACATTTTTCACACACAAATGCTCCTAATTTGAGAGATCCGGAGCCACATCTCACGCGTGGCATCGCCAAAGTTGTGAAGAGTTAGATGGCTGAATGCTGACGTTAAGTCATACTTACAGTGTAGTTACCCAATCTCATTTTGTAAACATACTCTAACATACCCACTCCATTCTATTCCAATCTATTCTCTTTTTCTTACAACTATATTTTTTATTTAACATTTTAACAGACCTTCTCGGCCATTTTCCTTGAAATTGCTCTCTCTCTCTCTCTGTTTTTGTTTGACACTCCAGGCAGCCAGCTACTGTTTAACATCCTATTCCTGGAGGCTGTGTGTGTTTGTGTGTGTGTGTGTGTGCTTCCACAGCGGAGGACAGACAGCCTCTCAGATATCACAGTTAACAGATAGATGGAGTGTTTCAACAGCCTCTCTGCCCACTGCACCATGCTCACCAGCACACAGGACTTTGACTGAACTGTCAACTGGGAAAACTGAACACACACACACGCACAACAATCCCCTGAGAAAGTATGTGAGTGTGTGTGTGTGTGTGTGTGTGTCAGAGTTTCAAGGTCAACCACCAAGGCCATACGAGGCCAATTGGAGGCAGCCTTTTGTCCACACCCTCTACCCTGCAGCCTCACAAGGAGGACAACAAGCATTGACAACAACACACATAAACACCGACACAATCACACCTTGGTGAGCTATGGGGGACATCAAAAGAAACTCGACAAAAACACAAAGAATGTGTGGAAGAGAGGATAAATACCTGTCTATGAGATGTTTGGATGTCTCTGATAACAGTACGACTTTCACGAATGTCTCGTGTCAGAATTCCGTTATTAAGCTATTTCCCCATGATACCGTTATTGTAGAAAACTAATTAAGTGAAAATGTTACGTTGTCCTTGAGTTTTGTTTGCATTTTTTAAATTCAATATATGTTATGTGTTATATGTTATATAAAATATAATAAAAAAAACACAGCGTGGGTGTGAAAAGCATGTTAGCTTACCGTCCATTTAACTCAATCTCAAACTCTGTCGCAACATATCAGCTAAGGCTTGTAGCGACGTTGTCCTTTCATATTAATGAAGGATCACAGCACAGTTCTGTGCATCTTTCATCCTTCAGACGTGTTGTTTAAATGCATTTACTAATCTATGCATTCCCTA
The DNA here is from genome assembly GCA_900302375.1 of Bathygadus melanobranchus. Classification (NCBI taxonomy): domain Eukaryota; kingdom Metazoa; phylum Chordata; class Actinopteri; order Gadiformes; family Macrouridae; genus Bathygadus; species Bathygadus melanobranchus. Next base: position 8,699 of record OMKP01081990.1, on the reverse strand, counting down.
TATCATACCCTGAATGTGTGTTGCTGGAAAGCCACAAGCTGTACTTGTCAAGATTGAAAGAGCTTGAGTCAAAAGAGTGAGGGAGAGAGGGATGAGGGTAGGAGAAGGAGAGTGATCAGGAGACATCAGGAGGAGAAGAGAAAGAGGGAGAAGGGGGGTGTAAGCAAAAGAGGAACTGAAAAAAAAAACCAGCATTAAAATTCAGAAGATAATTACATCCGCTACACCCCCACCCTGTTGAGAAAGTGCTATGTTTAATAGTCTCTATAAAGAAAATAGGTTTTTATCTCGCTCTCATTTTCATTAATTCCTAATTGGGGTGGGGGTTGTCTGTTATTATTTCTTAGATTAAAATAAACACAGCCCATCCCATGTTCAAACCCATCACACTACATGGACATGATAAGGACTTCATGCCTCTATGAATAAATAAACAACTTCTCCTCTACTCGTCGAAATTAAGTTGCTTACAGCCTTAAGCTAAGCCACTCTGATTTATATTTATTTATTTTATTTTCTCAAAAGATTTAAAAGCACAACAATCCCCACCGCCACCCCCCTCCAAATTTTATTTTTTCGCAAATGGAGTTCACAGATTTAGTTTTGACCTGCTTTATATGTATATCTTTAATTAGTGTCTTGCTTAGCTTAAACCGACTGATTATCTCATAGTCGTGACCTAATTACCACACGTGCTTCTTAACACCGGCGTTGCGCCCCTGAGGAGCAACTGAAAGTTACCTTTAAAAAAAAAAAAAAACTTCTGTAATCATTAGCAGCAAGGCTCCCTTAATCCCGCTAAACATACACTTTATCTAGGCCTTGTCGGTCTGTGTTTACTGCGGAGAAGGCTGTGTGTGTGTGTGTGTGTGACAGGGTGGGGGTTGTGGGTGTATGCTAGTTGTAGTGTGTTTACTAAAGACACATATTAATTGCTGTGGTTAAAAGGAGCCTGTCCCAGTGCTAGCTGTCTTTATTTGTCTCCCCGCCGGGAGCTGGGTTGCCAGGTTGCCAGGTTGCCAGCCTGTAAACAGTAAGCGGTGATCGTCAAACGGGACACCTCTTGGTAATATGATGATGGCTTTATTTTTTTTTGGGTCTGTTAAGCAAGCGCCTTCGTTGTCTTCTGTCCGCATCCATCTTTATCTCTAAACACAACATGCACCTGAATGTCAACGTGTAGAAAAGAAAAGCCGCACAGCGTGTTTGTGTGTCCGTGTGTGTGTGTGTGCACATGTGCGGTCTCTTGTGTGTGGAAGGGATCCTGTATAAGCGCAGCACTGTGCGAGGGTGTTCGATGGGTATTTGAACAAAGGCGTTAAGTATCTGAGTTATGTGAGGAATGTGCATTCGAGATTCATCGGCTGGCGCATTGTGTTTTTTTAAGACACATAGCACACTCACGCGCGCACGCACGCACGCACGCACACGCACGCACACACACACACATACACACATTCTGTGGTGCTTAGACGAATGTAGTGTCCAGGATTGCCACACCATTCATTCCGGATGGTAAATACCAAACCCGAGTGTAAGCTGGTTGATAATTGATCATCGTGTTAAAATGTTAAATAACATGATTTCATTACCATTACCTGAGGACGGTGAGGAGGGATGTGGGCTGTCATCTTGGGCGCTTCCTGTCTGGGAGTGGCCTCCCCCTGCAGCGCTCTCCTCCGTCACGTTGGAGGAGCCAGGGGTGGTGGAGCGGCTGATGGACTGGGACTCTGGGTCGCTGGCGGATCCGCGGCGCTCCTCCAGGCCTTGCTGCTGAACGGACTCCTCCGCGCCTCTCCTGTCTTTGCTGTGGATGCGGGAATGGACCACCATCTGATGGTAGGTCCTAAAGACGCGGCCACAGTCGGGACACTCGGTGGCCTTCTCCTTCAGGCCCGCAAGGGCGTAGTCAAGGCCGGGACCTCCCAAACCAGCCAAGCCTCCTGCAGCGTTGGCACCGGGGGTGCCGTGGTGGGAGAGGAAGTCACGATGGCCGTCATAGCCTCCTCCGTCCTCCTTCAGGGACATGATTGCTCCACCAGAGACCTTGGAGCCCTGAAGGGCCTCAGAGAGCTGCTTCTGCTTGGAGTTCTCAGTGGAGGCCATCAACGAGTAGTCGTGTTTCTCCTTAGAGAACGAGAGCATGCCCCCAGCACCGCCTCCGCCACTCATCTCTTCTTCCTGCCCATGGGCCATGTGATGCTGCTGTTGTGGTTGCTCCTTGGGCATGAAGGCCCGATCCATGGCCATGCCACGAGCCATGATCTGCCAGGCCTGGTAGCTGTTCAAGGGATCCATCTCTGCCACCTTCGCTGCAGCCTGGAGGCGCTCCATGCAGCTGGATTTGAGCGGTGGCACGAGGTTCAAGCAACCAAGGAGTGAGCGCTTCTCATTCTCGCCCAGTCCGTGGCCAAGGCCAGCTGCCATGGGCCCTAATAACTTCCCCAACATTTCCTTCTCCTTCATGGCTATTCCTGCTTTAGCCATCATCTGGTGTTGCTCACTCAGGCCTTGTTTGTCCTGTGAGAGGAACCCTCCTTGCAGGCAGGAGATGTAGCGGGAGTAGAGGTTGGCGTGAGCTTCCTGCGCGAGGCTGTTCATGCTGTTGACGGTGGCCATGTCCTGCTCACTGGGTTGGGAGGGCTTGTTCTTGATGGCCAGTTTGTTGAGGTGCACCTTCATGTGATTCTTGAGGAACCAGGGTTCCTTGAAGCGGCGGCCACATATCTGGCAGCAGTGCTCGAAGGAGTCCTTGTGCTTGCGCATGTGGCCCTTGAGGAACCAGGCCTGGCTGAACACTTGGCTGCATACCTCACAGCGGAACTCATTGGCCGGCTTCTCCCCTCCAACGCCGCATGCACCCTGGCCTTGTGTGTTCTCGGCTGTGATGTGGGCTTTCTCCACATGAGCAATCAGATCCTCCTCCTGTGAGGCTGCAAACTCGCACAGGGTGCATTTGTAGGGCTTGTGGAGGATACGAATGTGGCGGTCCAGCTCCTCGCGTTTCTTGAATTTCCCCTTGCAGAAGGTGCAGCGGAAACCGGTGGTCGGATTGAGGGACTGCTCGTCCTGGACACCAGCCGGCTTAGGGGAAGATGAGGGCTGAGATAGGGAGTCTGGAGTGCCAAGCCCTGATGGGGTGAGGAGGCCACAAGCTGAGCCTGGTTGCTGTTGGTGGAGGTTGGTGTTGTTGTTCAGCCCCAGGTGGGGCTGGTGGTGCTGCAGGGGTTGAGCTGTCTGCAGGAGACTTCCACTGCCTCTCATCTGCTTGTCTCTCAGGATGGCTCTCTCTTCAAGCTCATGCAGCAGCCGGTTCTCTTCTCGAACGCGGCCACGCCCCTTGCCCAAGTTGCCTAGCTTGTGGGTGCGGAGGTGGATCTTTAGGTTGCCCTTCTGGGCCGCTCGGTGGTCACAGTAGGGACACTTGAAGGGCTTCTCTCCTGTGTGTGTGCGCATGTGCAGAGACAAGATGCTGTTGAAGCGGAAACGTTTGCCACACAGGGGGCAGGGGTACTTCCTGTTCTTGCGAGCATCATCTTCAATATCATTCATCTGGGACATTATACCCAGGTTCTGGCCATTGAGGAACTGTTGCAGGTCCACACGTCCATTCAATCCACTGAGCGCGGCAACATCAATGTCTCGGTTGAGCTGATTGGCTAATAGAGCCATCTGGCTGCTGATAGGTTGGCTGGCGAGTGCTGCATGGTGGGACTTCTCGTCCAGTGGGGTGGCTGCTTTCTCCTCCGGGATCTGCTGGGGTCGGTGAAGGTCGGGGAAGGTGTGTCCGAGCTGCGCGGTGAGCTGGTGCAGTTTCTGGCTGATGGGGTAGCGTCCATTTAACACTGCGCTGCTCAGATGGGCATCAGCGTCAGGCACTGCCGATGACACACCAAGGCACAAACTAGATTCCTCCATCCTGTAAGATTACAGAAGAGAGAGAGAGAGAGATAGATGGATACATAAGATAAGGGGAAGGCAAGGGAAAAGGAGAGATACAATGTCTTAGATTGTATAATTAAAAAATCAAGAGCATTTGCCAATACATTCTAACTCATTATTGCATTACTTCATGTAGGTAAAATAATCTCACACTGTGTTATTGAGTACAAGGGGGAGGGTGTGGGCATGTACATATGTCGTAGCACCACATGTTGTCCTTGCTAAGGGCCTGTAGAAATATTATGACTCCTTGGAACTTTCTCCAAATACGACACCATTTTGGACAGAATAATTACTCTGTAAACACAGTGAGCACTGTGTAATTAAGCTACTTGTGCCCGTCCTATCAGAATTCCTCCAATTACATGCCTTAATGAAACAGCACAACGGCGTTGTCACAAAGCCACCGTAATACTACAATTATGATATTAACGCAAAGCACTTAAAACCAAAAGGGGGTAACTGCAGTAAACACCGCTACATCGTCTTAGCGCCCTGCTACTTGTGTCCTGGCGTAATGTTCCATTTAAGTTTCACTACGTTTGATGTGAATCACTTTGCTCACCCTCGCCTTCTGATCTCTGCCTTTCTATCTGCCTCCATCTCGCTAGCTCTCTTTACCACGCACGTCTTATGTTGGCTTTTCTAGACTTGATGTGTTTTAACGTAAAGTGATTTAGGTTTTCCAACCTATTATCACATATATCAATTATAGGAAATATTTAGATGTGCAGATATTTCTGGGACCACACCTTTAATGTAACACATTCAATGTATGGTATGTAGACAGAAAATGCAAAAGCGCGGGCCAGTCTTTCTATAATGTTCATTTTAGTGTTTTGAACGGCTGGTGTTTTGCACGGCTGGCCCAATCTGTTTTCATTTGATGGCTGTAACCTTGATGCATAAAAAAAAATAAATACCAATGGTTCGAATGCATTTCCATCTGCTTTCCAGATGGAGGGGTAGCAACTGTTATCTTCCTCTGGCTATTGGCAGGGGTCAACCCATTAGAAACAATAACCATGATTCTGCCCTGGACCACACAATTGTATCTTATTAATCCGATTAGAGCTACCTGCTAACAGTGGTGGCCACTGTGTAGTAATAATTTTTATCAACCTTTATTTTTTATATGCCTGAGTCCTGGTGTTGGTTTTCTGAACACTTAAAGCATTAAAAACAGGTTATGTACACATCTTTATCCTTATTTATGACACTTATTTTTGTATTGTTGTTTGTTTCTCAATTTCTTTGTTCTTAATTTATCCACTTCTTTCCTGCTCACATTAATAAAGGGTTCCTAGTATTCAACTATTTCCAGTTAGAAACCTCTGAAACAAAACATCTGCTTTCCTTCAAATGTGACACACTCATCAATGTTATGTGATTCTCTCTCTCTCTCTCTCTCTCTCTCACTATCTCTCTCTTTCTCTCTCTCCCTTTGCTTTTTTGTTGTTGCTTGGTCCATCTGTAGGAGGCCAGAGCACATAAAGGCTGCCTGTTCGTTGAGCCACAGGCTCCTCCAACACACTGTTGACGGTGGATTCTCATCTCCCAGACATGAATCGCATACTGTACTGTAAGCATCTGCTTAAAAGAATGCGTGGATCGTGGGTCGGCCTTTCAGTAGTGGCAAGCTCTCCTCTGCTGAGCATCCTGAGTCCGTTCAACTGGCTCCCTGGGAGAAGCTAATGTATATGCTGTGTTCTAACAGCTAGACATACTGTACTTCCAACTTTGATATATAGACAATAAGGCTGCTTATCTCATGGGAATTGGATGAGTCTACACTCCTCAGTGATTTAGCGTAGCCCGTTTTAAAAGTGCCCCAACCCTGGCGTAAAACGAAGGAGAAAATATTATAATATTATAAAATATGTGTACTTTTATTATGCGACTAATATTGGTTGAATGGAGGGTGGGTGATGAAACTTTGTTGGACTGTTTAAAACGACACGGCTCTTAAATTTTATTTATGTGACACCTCTAACCTACAGTGCATTGGCGGGAGTGGCTCTGTAGGAGATGACCTTATTTCAATGAGCAACTCTTTATTTTACATGGAGCAAGCTGCCTTCTGGAACATAAATCTTTGATTTGAACTGGAGCTGATGAGCTGTTGCTCATTTGAGGAGATAGCAGCTTGCCCTTTTCTCCAATTTGATTTCTGCCTTTATCTTTAACATATAACAAAGGCAGATAGACAATGGAACAATGTGAAATGAACTGACGAATCCAGTTTGTGGGGGTTTTTTTCTGGGTTTTTTTACAACGTACCCTTGCTGACGAGCATATGCAAATGAGACACATTAATATGCTTGCCTGGTTCCCGAGTCATTTTATATTTTTCCCCCTGATTAAAAAGGACATTTCTTATGTGACACTCCCTCTCTCCCTCCCCTGCCACATATCAACACATGCATACAAGAGAATGTTCAGGGCATGGACGTAGACACACATACTCACACACACACACACACAGCACCGTTGGACTGTAGACAACAATTCAATATGCGAATGCCCTCCAAAAGACACAGAAGCGTGGGTACAGCTTAACCAACGCTATCAAATAGCTGTCCACTGCAATCATCTCAAAGGCTAACTCTATCCTGACGTAGGCGCCACAGTTATTATTAATCACATGCACAAATGAACAGAAATGCTAGTTCCTCGGGAACGCAACTAGTCTTCAGCCTAACGATATCCAGAGGCCGTCTCTGTTTATTTCTGTTATCAAAGGCTGAGGTTTGGCATCTTCACCGCTAAAGGACGGACCCGCTACAATTATTTTTTTTCACTGTCTGAATTAACTTCAGCACTTTTGTCCGACCTTGCGAGGCCGGCGCCGCACACGACCAGCATGTTCGCGTTCAGACACGACTATCTGGCATCCGTGCCTTCTGACTTCCAGCGTTAACACGTATAACCTTATCACCGAGGCCGGCCGTGGAAGGAATCGCTGCCTCATTAAACCGCTTGGCTCCTTGATTCCTCCACAACCTCAGACACTTCCCTTCTCTCTTTGCTTTTTTCTCACGGAGGTTCTTGCTGTTGTCTCTTACAGTTTTGCGTTTAATATTCCGAAAAGGTACAAGCGCTCACACTCATCCGCATGCTATGTATGATCAATTATGCGCACGCACTCACATGCATGCACGGACGGACACACACACACACACACACACACACACACACAGAAGACACACACACCGCACACACAGAATTTAAAACTTGCTTAACTTGGCTTCTCTTAATGCATTTTCTCCTCTTTCCTTCATAAGCCTCAGCTTAATTACGAGTGGTATCTGTTGCACAATGAAAGTGTATTTCATTCAGAATTTGAATACGCTCAGTTCATTTCTCCCTTATCAATGGGAGCATGCGTCGTTAATGCATAAGGGATTTATATGTGTTATTTTCCTGTAATTGTAACTGGAGACACTTTTTAATTTTTAGGGAAAGGTTATGTATTAGGAATCATGCTCTGCAGTTAATATGTTAAATATATTAACTGCCAAATTGAAAATATAATCAATTGGCAGAGATGGGTTTTGTCAAAACATTCCATGACATTTAAGACAAGAGTAGACCAAAGAATTAAAATGTAAAAGATCGAAAAGCCATTAGTTGGTCTTTACTTTGTTACTTTGGCATGTATTGACACAAAACCCATCGACTAATCACAATGCAATACCTCATTAAGCCCTAATGAACAAATGCATTGCATTGTACAAATCAATCATTATTCACAATGTGCTAAATTCCATCATATTTGTGGTAAATCATTAATGTGTCGTATTGGGAAGAAAATAGCAATCTGAAGTCAAATAAAGAAATGTAATTGTGTACCATATGCTACACATACACAGAGAGGAGTACTAAATATTTACTGATTACACAAGCAGCAGCACAGACAGTTTTGCTCCAAGCTAAAGCTGTAACCGCACTAAGACAGTACAAGCAGGCTACAAATTACAGGCAAGCCAAGGGGATCCGATCCTCCATAATTAACACATGAGCTCCACTGAAATCAGTACTTCAGGAGAGAAAAAAAAACAAAAAACGACTGCAATTGTCAGGATGCCACTCGCGCATTAAACATAAGCAAGACACTGTAGTCATGGATACAATAGTATAATCTGCATTTGGCTAAAACAGAGTTTAGATGTTCTTCATCTCATGTAAGTGGACTCTTCATCCATTTTTCTCACAATCCTACGGGTTTCATGGCAGGAAGAGAACGAGACGCGGATGTACTTTCAAAATGGTTGTAATTATAAAAATATACATAAAAAAGTAGAGGGCTATTGGCAGTTAGATAAACCCCTGCGTCAACAACCAAATACACGGTTGTGCCAAAAAACAATCCCGCTTCATAAAAACATCAATTTAAAAAAAAGCCGTAACAAGTTAAACTACTGATCGACTAAATTCCCAAAGGAGGAGCATGTCGACATGTTCAATGTGGAGTGAGTAAAGGCTTTTGGACACAGCCAGAGTGCGAGCAAGACAGACAGAGACAGAGACGGGTGGCGCGGCCGGGGTACGACATTAGCTCAGTGGACGACATGTCACACAGGGGCTGGTTAAGAGGCCTTGTCAACAGGTAGTTCAGCTTTCAGCTCATCTCCAGCCGATCAGTGGATGGATTCCCCCCGTTGTTCTGTCTTTCCTTGTCTCCCTTTCTTTCCAGACATCAGGACAAGAAAGGAAACACACACACACACACACACAGGGGGCTTGGGGATGGGAGG
>OMKP01081989.1:0-11086 GCA_900302375.1 Bathygadus melanobranchus | reverse complement strand
CCCCCCACCCCAACATGTTTTAAACGCAATTCCAAGGTAAGTAAGACTTTTCTAGATGCCCGGCGACTTCAAATACATGCCATTGATTAGGCACACATAGCCTACTCGACATTTTTGGGCGATGAAGACTTATAACTCTGACTTTTGGTTGGCGACTTTTGATTGGGGAAATCGACACATACATTATAGTTTATAATGCCAGTGCTTATGTGGCGTTGGTGCGACTGTCGGTTCACGTCTAGCTATGTGTTCATTGTAGTCTGTTGTTTTTATAATAACGGTAACAATAGGTGTAGTCTGTTGGGGCGGTGCTGGGGTTAGGTCTGAATATGTTCCTACCAAGGGTAATACTGGAGTAAAAAAACAAAAAGGATAAATCACTTGGTACGCCATTGTCAAACATCCCCAATGCGAAACAGCCAGAGGCAGCTGCAGACTTTTACTTTGGTAAAGCAAATGTGGCCATCTGTCATAAAGAAGGCGGCGTTTGCGCTTCATTCTGCGCATTCCTCGGGCCGGGGTCTGGGAGCTGGATCTGACTTCGAGTTTTACTGAACCAAAAATTGCCCATAGTCGGGCGGTTCCGCAGGTCTGGGCGCGCACATGCAGCTATGCAACTCAATGTTAGTCATAACCAAGAGCAATATGGGTTCATGAATCCCTGTTTACAGCGACAGACTGTTTACATTCGGTTCATCGTTTTTAAAAAGGAAACTTGCGAGTCCCCCCGTCCATCCTGCAGGTTACCCCAACTAGAAACGCCGTTCTTTTACAATACATGGAAATACACGTGTAATGTGCAAATAGGGCATGAAAATACTTTTTGTGCCCCCAGGTTTCTATGACAACACGACTTTACAAACACAAAACAAACAACAAAAGCCTTTTTAAAAAAGTAAAGTAGGCCCAATATTGCTCCGTGACTATAATGCTAGTTTTACTTTGTCTGATAAATGCCAATTGTAAATGACGAAACACCTTTCTTATCTAGCTTGTTCAGGGTTACCCTTCTTACAAGGCTGCATTACCAACAAACCCTTGAAGTTGTGTCAATGGTTATTCTTCAACAAAAACAGAAATGACATCTTCCCATGGACTGTTGAAGAAGCAAAGAGCACCGGGGACCACCATAGGAAAATGAAATGGAAAAAAGATGAATTAATTTCAGCATCTCAGAGAGATTATTAACTACTGTCACACACTGATCTTGTCGCATACTGGAGGAGTTTGCCTTCAGGGCTTTTTGCCAGGAAGCTTTCTGGCAGAAAGCCTTTAGCAAGTCAGTTGACTTTAGTAGAAAGTGTATAAAGAGTGACAAAATACATGTAGGGAGGAAGTCTTGGTGGTTGAATGAATCAAATGTAGATAAGCCAGTAAAGGCTATGCTGAAAAGGAGATGCTCACTTTTGTAGTAGGCCTAATTTTCAAACACCATGCTATGTGTGTGTCGTACATTGACAAACAGGATCTCTTGATACTGTACTGTCGATATTGGTCCCCTCACAAGCTTCTGTGTTGTTTATCTTTGGCTCGACTCATCACATGTCTCTCTCACTCTTGCTCTATCTCTGTGTGTGTGTGTGTCTCTCTCTCTCTCTCCCTCTCTACCTCACAGTCTGCCCTCTGAAGTGGGGAATCACCGCTGAGCAGAATGCGGGCCAGTGGCAATGGGGCCCAAAGCCCTCCACCCATTGAAGGGAACACCACCATCCCAAATGCCAACGCCGACATCCACCACCAGCAGCACCACAACAACAGCAACAGCAACAGCAGCAGCAGCAGAAGTGCTAGTGGCAGCAACACAGAGAACTCCGGGTCCCAGTATGCCATGTGTGCCCTGGGCGTAGGTCTGGTGGCCCTGGGCATCGTCATGATCGTGTGGAGCGTGGTGCCGGCAGATGCAGGGGGGAAAAACAACAGCAGCACCTCCGAAAATGGCGGCAGCGATGGAGGAGGAGGTGGGAGGCCCGACAACCGCAACAAGGTGTCGTCGGTGGCCTTCGTGCTGGTGGGCTCGGGGGTGGTCATGCTGCTGATGTCCCTGTGCCTGGGGGTCCGCAACAAGCAGCGGGAACAGCAGGGTCTCCGGGATGCCGAGCTGCGCAGGGAGGCGGCCGGCGTCCAGCAGGAAGAAAGCGAAACGTGAGTTGGCTAAATGAATTACTTCGACCGCTCTGCTGTCAATAAACAAGTGCATTATTTATGTCTGCAGGGCAGAGAGAGAACGGTACAACTGCCTCCGGTCAGATGTACTTTCTCCTGTGACCCTAACAGAGTTCAATAGCTAGTAAGAGTCTGACTCCCATCCAAACAGTTATGGGTTCAAACCCCAATTTCCTAACAGTAACCCTGACCCCACCCTAACCCCTATTCGCTCATTAATGACATTGTCACTGTAAGTTTTGTAAAACTCAGATTACTCCTCTGGCCTGACCCATATGTGTCTGTCTTCACTCTTGATTGTCTGTTATATTTAACCTCAGCGATAATTCATGTTTCCATGAAACTCTCCAGGGCCGAGGAGCGTGCCCAGAGGTATGCCGTGCCCAGCTACGAGGAGGCAGTGGGCAGCGGCCAGTACCCCGTCCGTCAGAGCAACCTCCGCCAAAGCTCCACCTACCTCCCCTCCTACGACGACCTGGTGGAGCAGATGGACAGCGTCCAGTTTGAGAACGAGGGCACGGAGGTCGACGCTGCCCCGGGAGACCCACCGCCCGCTGCCACCACCCCTGAGGCCCTGGCACCCAACCGCAGAGCTGGGAAGACCACGCGGAAACTCCTCCCCATCAAGATCCGCAGGATTAAGTCTGAGAAGATTCATTTGAAAAACGTGGACAACAGCCAGGCGACGTCTGGGCTGAGTATAGAACCTCTGACACCACCACCGCAGTATGAAGACAAGGTGCCACCGATTTAGGAGCACGTGTTAAGAAGGGTCAAACACACCATGGACGATGGATGCGTGGGAATTCCCTGTAACGGCCTAGGTTCGAGGTTCTTCTGTGTCATGTTATGACGCCGTAAAGGAATACGAGCCCCGTTTGCCATATCCAAACTGCCACTGCCCGACGCTGGCTTTGAAACCTTGAGAACAAGCGTGGAATGCCAACATGTTGGAGTGTATTTTCTGACATATGGGACCTCACTGGATATCTCCCAGAGCCCCAATCTTTATGGCGTCGTAATGGATGGGGTCCAAGTAGTCACACTAAATGCACAGCCAAATATTGTGGTTGTCTATATCCACATGTGGGTCACTTGCTCAAAGCCTGGAGCACTTTCTATATGTTGGCCAAACATATTGGACAATTAAAATGCAGTGTATTATATTTAGGTATAACACGTGTACATACTGTATGTGTATTCTCTTTCTGACCTTCAACATAGCAGTGGGTGGATGAGACAAAGGTGTGTGTGTGTGTGTGACTAATTTACACATGCTGAAAGTCGTGGCGTTTTAATCTGTGTTTTATACAGTCGATGTGCGTTACAACGACCCCAGAGCTCAGCTGGTCAAACAGTTTTTGACCTGCTTTTTTTTTAACAGCGTTTAATGTTCCGTCCATTGGGAACATTTTAAAATGTATCCAGTTTAATTGGACTTTTGTTTAGGGCAGGTCAGGGTACTTTGAATATCTGTTGAATATCCAATCCTCTTATCTTAAAAAAACAACGTTCAAACTGCATAAGCTGCTATGCATAAGATGTGATGTTTTAATACACCACCAACGCAGCAGTGCTATTGGCGAACAAACCTATTTTATACAGCCTTTCAGCAACGCGTGACTGCACAACATTTGATGATTTAATGACACTAGTGCAGTGCCCGTTCAAAACATGCCTGTTCAGACCGGCCGATTGCTTTACCTCCGGTATGATCCAAACAACTTCACACTCGACACTGCACTTCCTTGGGTACTCAGCGATACACCCGCCAAGTGTGAAGTCGATCAGATAAACAGATGTCGACAAAATACAGGAGACGTGCATACAGAGATTCCTTCCATTGTAGTTAGATATCCGGCTCCAAAATGTTGCCAAATTACATATCTACATAATATATCATGTGTTTGTAATATCTCAAAAAAATACAAAACAAATTTTTTTTTTACAATTACATCGATTACAATATTTTGGTGTGTGTGTGTGCACATGAGCACATTCACTACTTTGTAATTCCATTGGCCTTAGACTGTTCCTTGGTGAGCAGAGGAGGTGGTTCTCAATCAAGAACTAATCATTCATTCCCATTGGCTATGGGGTACAGAACTACAAGAAGAGACTTTGTATTAAATGAATGGACGAGTGAATAAATAAGTCTACTCTAATATTTCACATGGGACCTTTCCGATAGAACCGTGAGATAGACCCTGCCTTTTTGTATTGCTGTTGTGTTCCACTGTGAGTTGTGAAGCAGGCTGGAAGTCAGCCAGGGGCCTGGTGAAAAGTCAGAAGGCCTTTCTCCCTTTCCCTGGCGTCATGGTGAAGGGGGGCGGGGCCACAGAGACTGCCCTGTAGTCTCGCCTCTTGTCTCACGCTGCTTTCTCCTTCAAGATGAGCAATGAAATCCTTTTTCTTTTTTTGTGTGCAGCGAGCAGCTGTAGGATAATGGTCTCTCTCTCTCTCTCTCTCTCTCTCTCTCTCTCTCTCTGCCACATTCCCAACCCCTGTTTGAGTCACAGACTGGTTTGTTTTATCCAGAGTATGCTAGGAGCCAATGGCGGCCAGCCAGGAAGAGTCATACTTCAAGCTAACACTATTACATTCACAGCGGTGTGGTGGCCCGCGAGACCTTGTTCAAAAGCGTTGAGAAAGGACTGCCAAAAAAAGTCAGTCAGAGTTGTGTATTGTAATATTGACCGAATATCTTCGAATATCTAATATCTCTTGGCTTAGTTGTTGAGTCGCACATATGAAGTTGTCACATGTTTTTTTTTGTGGCACAATGGCGACTTGGAAATGGAAATTCGACTGCCTCAGTGCCTATTTCATTGTCATGGTTATGTGTATTGTGTTGTCAAAAGTGACCAATCAGGGTTTTAAGAACCATGTCTGCAATACTGCTTTTTTTCAAAACTGTCAAAACTGAATCAGTTTGGTCCAGTTCAATTGGTCTGTGTACCTCATTTTCAAAGAGACAGATGTGAACAATTGTTTTATACTACGTAGAATGATTTTTGTATTGTTCCTATTCAGCGGAAATGTATCCATTGTTGAAGTTAATACTCATGTACACAAGTTATTTGTCCCATTTATCGTCGATTTGTAAGATAATTCCTTCTACATTTGTTTGTAAATGTGCTGTGAGAATAGATTTGTATGGAAAGGAATCCTAAATAGTTGAATGTTTTGTTTTAAAAAAAAAAGGTAAGCAGGGGATTATCTCTTTTGTTGTTCAGAAATTAAATGCTTCTAAAGAATCCAATCTGTTTCTGGTGTGTTACCCACTTGTATTTACAGAGAGAAATATTGTAATAATCCTGGAGCATTTATTCTGAAATGTTCTAATAACGTGAACTTCAACAACAGAAGGGATTCTGTTGACTTTCTTTGATTTAATGTGTAGCATGTTGTCATGTTTATGAGGTTTACTTTTTTACAGTCAATGTGCTGCGTCTTTCCCCAGAGCCAAATGGAACCCATGCAAAAAAAATATATCCAAGAAAATGTTTTCCTCCAACATTACATTAGTCCTCCCATTCATTTATTTGTGAATTAATTTAGTTCAAGTATTCAGATTTCTTGTTGGAACTGAGAAGTCCAAGTGAGGTCTTGTGGTCAATGTGCACCATCGGTTCATTCAGTTTGTGGTCATCACCTGCGGGAGGAAACACAATTACAAGCACTTCCTGTTTTGAACAAAAAGCCCCAGTCTTTGTTTGGTTGGGGGAGGAGTTGCATTGTGCACTAGCTTGCCGGAACCATTAAAAAAATATAATCATAATAATAATTACAATTAAAAAAACATATATATATACAGTATATATAATAATTACACAAATAGTTTCTTACTTTGTTGATCCAGTCAATGTAGGAGCTGACACGGGTGAAGATTGTTGGCTTTTGGAGGACATTGCAGCCCTTACCAGAGCCAAAGCTCAACGCTCCATGGACCTCCCAGGAGCCATCTGGGTTCTGGCAGTTCAGAGGACCCCCCGAGTCTCCCTACAGGGTACACGCACACAGTGGAGGAAGGTGAAAGCTTCACTGGAGCTCATTAGAACCTTTAGATGCCATTCAGGAAATTCAAGAACTAATCATTTCATTCCACTGTTTCCGTTGGATATGGGGGTGCTTCTGTAGGGCAACCTTTTTTACAAGGAAGAGGGGGCCAGCACAGCATGTGAGAGGATGTTATGTGATGTGTCAGGATATGAGTGGTGATGAGTGGTAGAGTGTGACTGATCTGATCTAGTCTGATCTAACTTGGTGTCACGATTACATTTTTCATATCATTTCTATTGGCTACCTAAATGCCAACAGTTTTCAGTTTTCAGGGCAAACGAATCTAAACTGAATCTAATCATCTACAGTATAACAAGTATTGCAGTTGGATTTATAGATCACATACATAGCCCTCGTCTGTGTTCCACAGCATATGCATATCAGATATATAACATGTATCTCAATTCCCTGTAGGTGGTATTGAATAAAAGTGTGTGCTAAACGAACAATGCGTTCAGACCTGTCGACCTGAATAACTGACATGTATCATACCACAACTTCCTGTTTCGTAATCCTTCTACATGAAGAACGTGAACAGTGACATGAGTTACATTACATTTACATTTACATTTAGAGCATTTGGCAGACACTTTTTTCCAATTGACTTAACTGAAGGTAGAGTACAATTAGAATAGAACATTACATGAGTAATGCGTCAATATTGTGCACGGGACAGCTTTTTTGAACCCTTGCTATTTTAGCAGGTTCAAACAACATAAATAGCTTAGTGGTACTTAATATATCCAAAGTGTAGCCATTGTAACATGTAAATCTGGTAAGCCGTTAGCTTACGCTGCAGCCAGCCTTGATGCCATCTCCTCCAGCGCAGACCATCTTGTTGGTGACCAGGGCGCTCCACCAGTCATCCTTGGAGCAGGTGTAGTGGTTCACCACGGGAAGGAGGGCCTGCTGGAGGAGATCCGCAAGGGGGCCGCTGGCTGTGAGACGGAGGAGGTGGAGGAGCAGCCGTTTATCAGAAGAAGCACAACAAGTCTGTCTCACTATTCCTAACCTTGAATTTGTTGCTGTATTACTTTTTTTGTTACTCAATGGATAATGTAATGTAAGCACAGGCAGGAGCACACTCACTGACCTCTCCATCACAATGGGGCGTCTCTTCATTCTAGACATTCTAGTTTTAAGTCAGCACTGGCTTAACTTAGCCGGTACGACAGCTGCATTCATCCCTCATGCATTGAACCTACTTTACACATTAGGCACTAACCCACACTATGACTGCTCGGTATGGTACTGGCATGGTATGTGTGCTTATTCAGGACCCATACTGAACACGATGTCTCTATTCTAATCTACGCTATTCTATTCTACTTTACTCTATTCCATTCAATGCTATTCCGCTCTATTTAGTTTCACTCTTTTCTGTTCTCTTCTTCTCTACTCTACTCTATGCTATACTCTGTTCTATCCTAGTTGTAGTCTCTCTGCCAATTCTGTTCTACTGTACTCTACTCCATCTACTCTACTCTACCCTACCATACTCTACTCTACTCTACCCTTCTCTACTCTAGTCTACTCTACTCTAGTCTACCCTACTCTACTCTACCTTACTCTACCCTACCATACTCTACTCTACTCTACCCTGCTCTACTCTAGTCTAGTCTACTCTACCCTACCTTACTCTACTCTACCTTACTCTACGATACCATACTCTACTTTACCCTACTCTACTCTAGTCTATATCTAGAAATGTGAGGGTGCTCACTGGAAAGTCGTCCCCAGCCAGTAACGTAGCAGGGAGCGCCGCCTGGCAGGATGGAGCCAGAGGAAGGCAGGCAGGCGGCCATGACGGTGTCGGAGAAGGTGACGGGGGAGGAGAGCTTGATCAAGGCGATGTCATTACTGTGAGAGACACCAAACAGAAAAATACTGACATGAACTGCCACACACGCCCTATGTAACACATGCTTTTTAGCATTTTGCATAAACACACTATTTATTTCGACAAATCTGTTACTTTTTGTAAGTCGCTTTGGATAAAAGCGTCTGCCAAATGCTCTAAATGTAAATGTAAATGTATTATTTGGCAGATGCTTTTAAAGTGACTTTGATTATTTTTTTCCACAAGTCATTAAGGAGCAGTAAGGGTCTTCTATCTATGTAGGCATCTTGCTCAAGGATGCCTACAGATAGACTGCAGACACTGGGGTTCGAACCCAGCACCTTTGGCCTGGGCGTCAAACACCCTCATCACTAGACGGTCCTGTTTTCAAACTTGCTTTCTAAACACCTTGTCTTGACTTAACATCCGGTTTTATGTTTAATGTGACGTGTGTGGTGTTGAGATGATGACTACCGGCTCAGCATGGTATTGTATTCCTTGTGAGAGATGATCTTGGCTGCGTTCACAGTCAGGGAACCCTCCTCGTCCTCCACCTTCAGACTGTGCTTCCCCAGCTGTACTCTGTACCTGTAGCGCACACTGCAAGACGGGACATGAGCAACAGTGTTCTCTCTCCCGCTCTCTGTCTATCTCTCCCCTGTTCTCACAAACCCTATCTCTGTGTGTGTGTGTGTGTGTGTGTGTGTGTGTGTGTGTGTGTGTGTCTGTCGTTTGAGTTTCTCACTCTCCCCCTTTGTGTTTGCTTAGTTTCAACTTGTACAGGACACAGATTAGTGGATATTTATTGCTGAGGAACAATACATGCTGAATGTTATCCCCCCCCCCATGAATACCAAAACATACATTTACAAACACAATGTTGTTTACGTTAGAAGTAAGTTAAAAACAATAGAACTATGGGTGAATGATCTAACCCAGAAACGTCTTTGTGCAAAGTTCTGGTTTAGATATGACTACTAAGCTTCTATTGTATTTAACATTTCACATTGTTGTTATTTTTAATGTCTGTTTTATTTAACATTGGGTTTTTTTTATTTCTTGTATTTTACCTTTCACTCTTTTTCCCCCTCTTTTCCTTTGTAAAGCACTATGAATGGCCTTGTATTTGAGTGGTGCTATATAAATACACTTGCCTTGCCTTGCCTAAGATAGCCATATAATATAATAGTTTGTATTATTATAATATGTATTATTATATTATGGACAACAGCAATCAAATATGTTTGATAATACGGGTACTCCCCTAAATACTTCATATAGCAGGCATACAGTTGCTACGTGTACAGTTTTTCAATAACAATTCTCCAGAGCGGTACGCACAATAGTGTTGTGTTCAGCAGCATTTAGCGTTGTTGAAACTATCATTCCTTTATTCAATTATGCAAAGTGTAATAGAACAAATTGTTATATAGCCGTGTCGTCCACGTACTTGATGCAGTGAGCTGCGGTGAGCACCCAGTCGGCGGAGATAAGAGCGCCTCCACAGGCGTGCTTCCAGCGCCCACTGCCGGACGACTGGAGAGAGACCTGAGAGGGGAAACCACGGCGTTCGCTGTAGCGTTTGTGCTGCTCGGCAGGGACACGTCTAGCTATTTTCAGTTCAGATAATAGCAGGGTAAGTGGTCTTATGGTAATGTTAACCTTCTTTAAAGCTAGGCCTGTGTAGGGTAATGTAGTCCACTCATTGTCAGAAATGTTACCAATATAATACTATTAGAGAAACTACTAGTATCGTCGATACTAAAGTCAATATTAGATAGTAGATACTAGACGTGGCAAACGTAGCTGTATCTTGATACATATTGATTTGTGTTTTAAGTTGTGTGTGTGCGCATCATAATGACAATAGCGTTACCTGCCAGGGCCAGCTGTGGGGCAGCGCTTCCTCCCCCGCCACCACCCTGCTGACCATCGGGGGGAAGGTGGGCCGACCGCAGCCATAGGCCCCTGGGGAACGGGCAAACAGTGACATACGGTTTATGTTATTACCAATAGAATGTAATTCAAATTGATTTGACTTTTGAAAAAAGCCTATATATTATTTAGGTAAGCCTAATTTAATTGTATTTAATTGATTTTAATTGATACATACGCTTAATAAAATACTAACAAGATGAATATTATAAAAGTAAAAAACATAGGTTTATGTCTTACCGTTGGCAAAAAGCATAGTGAAAAGCAGAAACAGGATCATCATGATTTAAGGTCCAAAACGAGTCACAAACCTCTTCTCTCTGTCCTTCAGACACTGCCAGAGCCTTAGATATAGACCCCAGCTCTGGGAAAATAGCATGTGTTCTGCTGTACTGTTCCCACCAATGTTCTCTAAGCGTCTAAACGGTACTCCATGTTCTTTTACGAAAGACACTGGTTGATTTAAATTGACATTGGTTGGTCATGGTTCTCTTTTATTTTGTCATGTTGCTAATTTGGTAATGAATTAGATTCCTGTTCTTCTGTTAGCCTGGTGGCTTTTTGAGTATATTTTTTATTTCGTTTTTTTAAATAAAGCAATGTTGCAGATGTAGCTCAATTTACATTTACATTTAGAGCATTTGGCAGACGCTTTTATCCAAAGCGACTTACAAAAAAGTAACACATTTGTCAAAAGAGGGAGACAACAATATATCGCTGAAGGTAGAGTGCAATTAGAATAGAACAAGTTACAAGCGTTCCTGGTTGCCAGGTCAATAGAACAAGTTTACAAGCTTACAGTTGCTAGGTTGGCTCCTTACTGTACAACAGCAGGTAGCCAGGATAAGGTGCTACACAAGCTAAGTTATATTTCAAGTGCCGGGACATACCAGTGTACAAGATCCTACAAAGAGCCAAGACATACAAATATGGAAGTGCTAAGGATCTAGGAGGGGTGGGGTTAAAGTTGATCGGGTAGGGGGGGAGAGGGTTGGGGAGGAAAGGTGGGCAGGAGGTGAAGCTATTCAGAGTCCAAGTGGACTCTGAATAGGTGGGTCTTGAGCCTCTTGCGGAAGCAGGTCAGTG
>OMKP01081981.1:0-15546 GCA_900302375.1 Bathygadus melanobranchus | reverse complement strand
CAGGAAGGTGGCGAATAATCCGGTTTATTGTACACGGTTGCAAATGAATGACAGAGCAGGTAGTAACTATGCTAGCATGCTGGTGCTCTCCTGAGTGTGTGTGGTGGTGGCTGGTTTAACCTGTGGGCCTTGATTAGTCAATGGCCCACAGGTGTGCAGCCTCACCCAGCCAAACCAATCGGTCTGACTCTGGCTAGGTGAGACTGCTGTAATAGAAATCCTTGCATGATTACTATATGATTACTGTATGATATTTGTTGGTGAACTTTTACTTAGTTATGCTCCGTTAAGGTCATCCTTGAAGAACGTCTGAATGTATAAACGCATACTATTTCAGGCATCTCTAGGCCGAGAACATGTTACCCCTTCGTGTCCCTGGGCTTCTAGCTCACATACTTTGTTTGTGTCGTCTTCTTGTCTGTTCCTTATCTGTGCTGCTGCCCAATCTACGAGCTGCCCTATTGGTTCCCATGCCCTATATTAGCTCTGTATTTTCTATGATCGGGGCTCTCACATTCTTACAGGCGTTAGGCGCATGTCGGATTGTGAGACCCCTCAGGCCTGAGCATTGTGTCATATTATACTTTGCATTTATTCTGTACTCTGGTTTATTAATCTTTTATAAACTTACAATTATTATCAGAACAAAGTCAAGGGAGTCATTTTTCCACCACACTGCTTAAACCAGCCACACACGTTACCTGTGCCTAAAAAAGCCAGGAGCCAAATCCTGAAATGATTTGTCCCCTGTTGCACTAACTAACTTGAGAGAATTGTATGTCACATTTACATACATTTACATTTAGAGCATTTGGCAGACGCTTTTATCGCTTTATCGCTTTTATCCAAAGCGATGTCACCACCTCACCTTAGTGTTAGCAGATAAACTAGATCCACTAGAGGCCACTGACACAATCAAACATTTAGAGCATTTGTATCTCATCACATACAATCTCCAAGGCTTATGCTAGGGTTTTATGTATTGATTTTAAAACACACACACTTCTAGACTTGGACATGGACTTGGAAGCCCGGTCCTCTGGATTAAGGAGTTTCTAACAGAACGCCCTCAGAGGGTTCGCTATAACAAGGTGTTCTCTGATGAGATCACTCTAAGCCCCACTTAGGCTTCATTTTGTCTCCATTTTTATTTTCTATCTACACCAATGAGATGAGGCTGCAGGATGACCACGTTCAATTTTTATAATATGCCGATGACATGGCCTTGGTAGGCTTATGTACCCATGGCCGAGCCTGCAATGAGCAAAAATACTTTGGAGCAGGTGTTCAGACAGCATAAGTGATGCATGTCCAGCCACCTGGTTTTGCCCAAATGTGGACAAAACCAAAAACAGATTCTTTACAGCGGTGACATGGGGTCACTGCTTGTCCTCTATGGCCAACCAATTCAAATGGTTCACTGTTTTAAATACCTGGGGAACTATATTGATGACCAGCTGAGCTTTGAACCCAATTCTGACTTGGTTAGTAATAGACCAGAGACAAGATGTACTGTATGTAAGCCTTGTCCAAAGTATCATTACTTACAACATCATGGTCATCTTCATCACGGTTTGGTAACCTGAGGGTTAAAAAGGCAGGAACAAGCTGAACGAAATTGTTAAAATTGGCAGCAAGTTGGGGGGAACAGAGGCAACCTAGTGCTCTATAAAACTGTGCAGTACACAGGGAAGCTAGGGCCATAGCGAAGGACACCAGCCACCCTCTCCATGCAGGAGTCCTGGCCAAATTCAATATTTACAAAAGGTAATTTATACCAAATGCATTTGCTCTATTAAATAAGACCTGATGAACTGCTGCAATCAAGTAAAAACAACTATGTATTTGTTTTGTACGATATATCCATATTTTGTGCAGCCCAGGCTGGACAAAATATTTGGCCGTGCTAGATTCTATTGGGTGTCGGATTTTAAAGACATAAATTGGTGTAGAGCTTTGTTGTTAACAAGGTTAAAGTAGCCTGATACAATTGTCAACTAATTACACTCCATTTCCATCTTCAGTCTGACATTGTCTCAGCTCGATTCTCTAACAAATTACTTGACCAACATATCTGCTTGATTCTGTGGTCATATGGAATAATCATGAAATTGGGATAATGGGATAACAGAGATTGCTGTTTCATGTCACGATGCCAAACCAGAATCAAAGGTTAAGGTCTCATTTACGTTACAACAAAAAAGCATGTAAAACCGGCTAAAAAATATATTCTGACTTAGAATATCATTAACGATATTATAACGATATAACGAGTGTATAACGATATAACATCAAGCATATCTTGATGTTATATGGAATCCCTGATAAGTCTCAATTTATGTATTTGACTATTTTCTGTTGTAATCTGCTTGAGACTCCATGCTGCAAATGCACCAGATACCATTTCCGTTTAACAGGTTTTCCAAACATTAAAGTGGCAAAGCACAAACAATGATCATTGATCAAGTTATTTTATTATTAAATGTATTAAAATGTACAAACATATGTATTTTTTTTACCATGCATAAAACCACAGACTGTACAACAAGGGGTGAGGGGTGCTCAAAATAGCTACACATTATATTTGTAAATCTTATGCAAGCAATCTGCTGCTGAGATTTAAACATTAGAACATGTGAGAAAATTGATGGACAAAAATATACAGCTTTATGCAAATCATGTCTAATCACAGAGAGATGTATCCCCTACACAATCCCCAAATATCAAGAAAATGTCAAAAGGTAAAACTCCAAAACAACTTATTTTAGATTAAATGTGATAGTATATATAGGTAGTGCTATGGATTGATCCTGGTCCAAATCTGAACTGAAATGCACAAAGTTTAAAAAATGTAAGATGATATCTTACATTACATTACATAAGGAGCCAACCTAGCAACTGTAAGCTTGTAGACTTGTTCTATTGACCTGGCAACCAGGAATGCTTGTAACTTGTTCTGTTCTAATTGCACTCTACCTTCAGCGATATATTGTTGTCTCCCTCTTTTGACAAATACTTTTTTGTAAGTCGCTTTGGATAAAAGCGTCTGCCAAATGCTCTAAATGTAAAGATATGTAAATATGGCCTCACATTGCCCTATATGGGTTAAACGCATGCTATTGCATGAGTTGCCAGGTAATGTTAATCAAAAGTTATGGCTATGTTCTGAATGCTGCCAATGATAGATAGATAGCAATAGATAATACCTGATAATAGTTTCTGGGGAAATGGCTAGTTTTAAACATACAATCCGATTGTGGACATAGTATGTATATGTACAATTGGCATTTTTAAGACATGCAAGTCAAGATTTGGACCATGATCAATCCATAGCACTATTATGTAACCCACTAATGAGTTGTTTTAGGGTTTGTTTTCCTTTAAATTTACATTATGGGTGGAGACTAGCTCAAATAAGGGTGTTTGTTTTTCCCTTAATATACATCTCGAAGTCAGCTAATACATTACTTGGAAAGACTCGATTGTGGTCTGTTTGGTGTACTTTATACTTCTTCAAAGCCCGGAGTCTGAATGAGTCTTCGACTGCACTGTTGCATTAATGCGAGTGTACGGCAGTGGAGTTTTTGACACACACACACATTTACACTTACATTTAGCAGACGCTTTTATCCAAAGTGACTTACAAAAAAAGTAACATCACACACACACCCTCACACACACACTCCCCCCCTAGCCTCACATGCCCTAACCACTTTCACATTGTGTAAGGCGTTGACACACACCTTGATAACCTAATATCATTATTAGATTTCTGTTGTCCATCACTTTACAATTAAAAAACATGAATTTACAAAAACACAAATACAAAATTGTCATAGAAACTCTTCCCAATATCTAATAACATAACTAATAACAAAAAAGATGTATTGTTTGCTCAAATGTATCTGACTGATGTTTACTTTTATTTTATATTTGGACTTAAATATAATGAAATTGCCTAGCTACCCGTTGCATCTTGAACTATTTGGAGGATCTGTACCTGGACCTTGATGAGTTTGTCTAAAGTCAGCCTCTCCAGATGTGGCACAATGCTTCTGCAAAAGAGTTCAGCTGAACTTTGTTTAATAGTGGGCAGTCTCCGTACGCAGTTCACCATGCTACGATTCCCAGTTGACTGCCTCTCTGGCTCGTCCTCAATATCCTCAGCTTTAACCTCTGTAGAGATTCATAGAACACAAAATACTAAATACATTTGAAGAAACATTGCTGATGTGCTTGAAGGATAGTGGCAGACTCCCACCCACCTCCTTAACGACCCCTATCTGTAGTCACTTAATAAGATTACCCCTGAGATTTCTCTCTGGCGACGGTGAGTGCTACCCTCACCTATCTCCGCTGGCTGCCCCGCACAACTGTTGCTTGACCCGCGGCTGTCCTCCAGTGACACAGGCTCGGTGTAGACATGCTCTCCTTCCCCGGCCCCATTCTCCATGTCCCCAGTGTTCCCATGCTGCTCTATGCTCCCCAAGCCCTTGATAAAGGGGTTGAGGAAGGCCAGATCACTGGTGTATTTCCACTTCTTCCGTGAGCCTGCTGCTTCTGAGCCACTCTTAATGGCCGCCATCTCTTTCTTACATTCCCTGATGTACGTGTCCCGGAGTCCCTTCCAACGCCTGCGACACGCAGGCACTGATGGGAGACGAATAGATCAAAATAATGTTTTAACATGACAATCTATACTCTATTAGAAATGAGTAGTAATTAATCAAGATTCTGGCTTTGAAATGACTGACTGTAACTACTGTCTTCTTGTCAGCTTCTTTCAGGCTGACAATTCTCTTCTTGAAAGTCAGCCGAAATATAGCTACTGAATCGACAGGTCCTGCTGGGTTATTACATCTGTACAAGCTGCTCCTCCAGTCGCCTGGGCCATTCCAGCTGCTGTAACTGGTACACAACTGTGTTTGCATTGATAACTCAACTTGATAAAGCCATTAATGTGCAAATAAAATGGTCACCTCACATGTCCCTGTGCTTTATCTTTGGACTTTAAAAGAGAAAACCAAATGGAAACTTCTTACTGTGATAATTCTACTTACATTTCTACAAAACTAAAGGCAGTAGGAATTACAGCTGCTGATACGACTTGAGGTGCCGCTTTTCCTTCTGCTGTTGCTTTTAAATAGTGAGCAATGAAGAGACCAGCCAACCAGTGTTGACATACACAGATATTATGTAGATTTAAAAGCATATTTGAAATGTCTTGAACATTTGCATATATTAACAAATCTGCCGACCCCAGGAAGCATCATTACAGTATCATAACATTTGCATTCTATCGCAGTGTTTTCAATGGCATTAATGTGTGAATAAGAAATGGAGCATAATCCGTTGGATCACAAATGTGGCTAGGGAGGACTGAAACTATACGTGAACGGGGAATGTTTAGGTGACCATATAGGGAACAAAAGCAAGGTTGGGGGTGTTTTTGAACATGTCTTTCTCTTATCTCAACTGATGGTGGCAATGCTGAACCGTGACGGTGGTGATATGCAAATTATCGTAAGCGTCGAAGAAGAGCAGATCCAAGGCGCCCAAACCGTAAAAAAACAGTTTATAAACGGCAACTAGATTGGGTTAGACCCCGGCAGGACAGAAGACGGTCTAAGAGTACGAGCATGCTAATGTACAAACACCAACATGTATACGATGGCAAATGTGATAACGAGATACATACTCTAATAATCGTACTGATTTATTTAAACATTGTTGTCATTTAACCCCACTGGCATGTACACAATATTTTAGAAGCTCACTTGCTTACAAATTACCTAACAAGTGTCACGGAGTGACACGATATCATCGTGTGATAACGAAAGACGATAACGAAGTGATCTTTTTAAAACTTACCAGGCACACAAACATGTTCGCTTATTTTCTTCCACGCCATCTCTTTCTGTTGGCTGTTTTTATAGCTAATCAGAGTTAAATCATATAATTCGGGGAACCTGTACACAGCTTTGATAAGAGTGTTTTCCATTTTATTTAGGTCTTTGTAGTTTGTTGTTACGGTTTTTACCATGGATATGTTCGTTAGAGAGCGACCGAACGATGCCATCTTGTCTTTTTCACATGACGTCAGACAATTTACGTTCTGAATCGAAACAGGTTGTGTTTACTTCCGGTCCGTTGCTCACCCAGTCCCCTATGGCACGCCGTTTATCATTTAATCGAAACATATTCTATCCTATCTGTAATTACATTATTTTAGATATCCATAATAGCATTTCTCCTAGTCAAAATAGTATTCTCGCTAGTCAGAATTGTAATGAAGGTACCCACAATAACTAATAAGTTCTTCCTAGTAGAAATTGTATTTCAAGAGTAGCCTATAATTGGCCGTTTTAACATTTCATAGCCAGACTGAATTTAATGCAATTCTGGACATCTAAAAACCTAATAATAATACCAAAATGGCATAGTAACAATTGGATTGTAGAGAGTTTCTCCTAGTAAGAATTGCAGATAAAGACAAAAATGCAATTGTGGATATCTGAAATTGAAAGGCCAATACACATGAAGTGACATCATTTGACCTAGGAAGAATGACGTTGTGGCTGTCTGAAATGACAATTGTGGATAGGAATGTAATTGCAGATATCTGAAATGTTGTTTTTGACCAGGACAAATTTAATTACAGATATGCAATATACTGTATTAAATGTTAAAACGGCCACTTACTTTTTAAGGTTTTAAATATTAGTTTTGACTAGTACAATCAAAATGGTAGATATCTAGAGATACAATGTCTACTAGTGTCAGAGCCATGAATTAATTTAGAAATGAATTCATTTGATAGTAATATTGATGTTTACATTTTGGTATTCTTATTTGTTAGTGTTTTCATATTGTCACTTATTTTTATGATCACAAGGATTATAGCGAGTTGGGACACATGGATATGGGCGGTGACACAGTTGATATGAAGCACCTGTTCACCCGTGTGCAGGGTGTGGGAGAGAGGGTCGCTGTATTTTTTTGTCAACAAAAAAATGCATTAAAAGGAACATCAGCAGACGACATAATGGATCAAGGATCAATTAGAATAGGATGAAACTAAGCAAGCATCAGAGATAAATCATGGTGATAAGCGCTGGCTGCTGGGAGCCAAAGTCAAAGCGAAACAGCCAGGTAAGCTTACCGGTGCATGTGCGCATTAAGCTGCAGCATGGAAGGGATGCGGCTTGCATATTAACTGCTGTGTTTGTCCATTGGGGACGATTGCCTGTGGATTGAGGGCTGAATCAGTCAGCGCACTGGCATTAACATGACGGCAAGGTTTCCCGCTGATGAATTTCCTTTCGGTCTGTGGATGTGTTTAATGCACAAACAATGTATTGAAAATCGAAAAGGAAATAAAGGAGGAAAATGAGTCAAATAAATGCTGATGCTGCAAGTTTTGAAATTGAGTGTGGGAAAAGAGAAACTAAACTCTGAGCCAAGCCAAGAAAAGAAAATGCCTCACAATGTGTAACCCTACGTGTTTAATTCTACTTTGTGAAAATACCACCATGTCACATAATATGTTGATACCTTTACTCCCAGAGGATAAACAAAATAAACAAAATGAATGGTTTGACAGCATTGTGCAATACTGTAACACATAATGAGGATGTTAAACAGTGGTTGAGTGAATCTAAGGAATTGCTCTACAATGGCAACCATGGTCAGTCTGATACAGCTGCACTAACTGAAGGAGTGCCTTACTTTTCAATCATGGTTGAACCTCAAATACCAATGCAGGCTGTGTCCATGATCATGACAGCTGATATGCCAGTATGCCAAATGTGGGAAGCAGAACAACCAAATCACAAAACTCTACTGCTATTGGAGGAAATTCGGCTGCTTCTACTGCTTCCTGCTACGTCGCAAAACAGAGGCTGACTTGGCAGCGTTAATGGCAAGACAGAAATTATTAAAGGACAAACATGAACTGGAAGAGGAGGAGAATCGGCTAAGGAGACGGAAGGAACAGCTTTAAATGGATGAGGAAATTGCAGCACACATGGTAAAACTAAATGTGTTACGATCTTGGAGCTCCCCAAGTGGAAAAAAAGCCATAACAAAGCATTGGGATGGAATGAATTCATGTGGAAAAGGGAAACTTAAAACCATAAACTCTTAAGTGCTAATGGCAATTTATTTATTCCACAAACATCAATGAAACAAAAGGAAATTTAGCATCTTTGCCAAGGAGAGATCCCAATTTTTGATGGTGATCCACTAAAATATCATGCATTCATGAAAGCTTTTGAGAATGGTGTCAAAAGAAACACTGAAAAACAAAAGCACTGAAAACAAAGCACAACCTGGAACCAAAGGGAAGGAACATATTCAAATGTTAAGGAGGATGGAGGATGTTGTTACTGTGGAGGAGGACATTCATTGGATTTGTGTCCCCAGTTGGAGAAAATAATTCAAAGAGAAGATAGGCTTCTTGAGGGAAAAACGTGTCTGTTTCGGCTGTTTATATTGGACATCAGGAAGGATTGCAAAAAACGGATTTCCTGTGCAAAATGTGGGCTCCAACATCTGCATATTCATCATTACATTTACATTTAGGGCATTTGGCAGACGCTTTTATCCAAAGCGACTTACAAAAAGTACATTTGTCGAAAGAATCATCAAAAGAAAGGGGAAAAAACTGACCAAGCAGAGAGGCAATCAGAGGTAGCAGTGGACAGCACTCTGGTGTCAAGTGGTCTTACCAGGGTGGGTGATCATGATTGTAAACTTCCCATAGTTCCTGTGCTGTCTGTACAGAGGGTTTGATGCACAAGCTTGGCCTCACAGGAAAGACGGCACATTCTCTTACGGACCATGGGCCAAGAGAAAGTTGTGAGCAGCCATATTGTGTCAGGACTGGAAGTGGCTGGCTTAAAGTCTTACATAAAGGAATGCATGCCTGTCCACTGGGGGAACATTCCAAGACAAAGGGATCTTCAGGGATGGCCTCATTTGAAACATGTTTGTTTGCCTGAGATAGACGCAGGGATTGAGTCGTTGATAGGGACAAATGTTTCTAATGCCTTGGAACTATTGCAAGTGATTTGCAGCATTAATGGTGGACCCTATACAATAAGGACAATGCTGGGCTGTACTACGAATGGACCACTGAAAGGAGACAGTGGAATTTTTAAGCAGCGTGCTTTGCACCTGAAGAAGAGGCTTGAGAAGTATCCATAATTTCATGCAGACTATACGGCCTTCATGAATGCGCTTGTTGCCAAAGGTTATGCTGAAAGGGTGCCTGAAAGTGAACTGGAACATAGTGATGGCAAGGTCTGGTACATCCCGCACCATGGGGTTTATCATCCTACAAAAGGAAAGATCAGAGTCGCCTTTGACTGTGGGGCGAGTTTCCAGGGAACATCTCTTAATGCTCAACTCCTTCAGGGACCGGATCTTACCAGTTCATTGATCGGAGTGGTGACTAGATTCAGAAAAAATCCAGTGGTGATCATGGCAGATATGGAAGCCATGTTTCACTGGGCAAGAGTATCAGCTGAAGATCATCTGTTCAGGTTTCTCTGGTGACCCAATGAGGATTTAAATCAATAAAGAACTGTTCAGCCAGGAAGCAGTGGTTAAGGTTCTACATTGCTTCTATGTTGATGATTGTCTGGTGTCGGTGGAGGAAGCAGTATCCCTTTATCATGACCTTGTCCTTGACCTCTCCATCTGTGCTAAAAGTGGATTCCAGTTCTAGCTGTAATACCTAAATGCCACAGAGCTAAGGACATGAAAAGGTTCGACATGGACCAGGATCTGTGGAGAGAGTGCTTGGTGTGGAATGGTGCATTCAGTCCGATACCTTCAAGTTTAAAATCGTGATCAAGGACAGACTACTCACCAGAAGAGTAATTCTCTCAACTGTTCCATCTATGATCCTCTAGGAATCTTGAGTCCTGTTGTGTTGTCTGCCAAGAAAATCTTAAATGATCTGTGCAGGAGAGCACTCGGCTGGGATGATGCCATCATACCTGAGTCAGTTGCTAAGGAGTGGATAAGTTGACTGCAGGAACTCTGCCATTTAGAGGACTTTAATATCATGAGATGTTTGAAACCACTGGACTGGATTGGAGAATCAATCATGGCACAGTTGCACCATTTCTGTGATGCCAGTGAGGATGGCTATGGAGTAGTCACATAATGCACCATCACAAGTACACAGTGATCTTGTCATGGGAAAGGCTGGAGTACCGCCATTGAAGTCCCCTGAATGGAGCTCATCGCTGCCACCATGGCAAGTCACATTGGATTATGGATTACATTTATATAGCACTTTTATCCAAAGCACTTTACATTGCCTCATATTCACCCATTCATACCCACATTCATATACCAACGGCGGTGTCAACAATGCAAGGCAACAACCAGCTTGTCTGGAGCAGTTAGGGTTAGGTGTCTTGCTCAGGGACACCTCAACACTTAGCTAGGGGCAGCCGGGGATCGAGCCAGCAATCTTCCAGACAACCACTCTACCTCCTGAGCTACTGCCTCCCCCGTATTGATGTTTTGTGGAGGAAAGAGTTGCACATGAGGATTCTGTGTTTTGGACAGAGTGCATCAAATATATCAGGAATGAGACTTCCAGGCTCAGAGTTTTTGTTGCTAACCGAGTCTCAGAAATTATAAAGGCTTCATAATCCTCTCAATGTAGGTATGTACATACTGCGAGCAATCCAGCTGATGTGGCCTCCAGAGATTTGAAAGTGCCTGGCATCTATGCCTGGGGAGGATGCTATACATCCCATAATACTGGCTAAGGAGCAATCCACATTGAAGTGGCACCTTCACTGGATACGGGACTCTTTCATAAATGCTCTCAGACGCTTTATAGCAAGACGGGGTCAAATTCTGCAACTGCGTTCTGATAATGAGACGAACTTCATAGGAGCCGAGCGTGAGTGGAGAACAGCCATTGAGCCGTGGAATCAGTCACAGATTAATTCATCTTCATCTACTTCTTCAGAAAGGAATTAAATGGAATTTTAACCCACCCAACTGGCTCACATCATGGACCTTGGGAAAGGTTGATTAGATCAGTGCGGAAAGTCCTCAACTCCACTTTGAATGTGCAAAATCTGGACAAAGAGGGCCTTCACACAGTTCTCTATGAAGTGGAAGCCATCATTAACAGCCTGCCAATTACCAAAGCAAAACAAAGAGCAGCTGCCTGGATCGGCCAATAACAAAGAAGAAGCTGGATAAGGAGTGGCTGCTGAACTGTGACACTTTGACCTCAACTTTGACTCAGATTTTGACTGACATGACTTGACACAGAATAATGGTAAAGATCATTCTAACTGAGCCTGGGTGTTGGTAACCCCTGGCTTCATTGACTTATGACTCAAGAAAGAAGACAACACCTGTGTGAAATGTAAAGTTAGTGGATGGACTTTAATATTAAGCTTTTCATTGTTTCATGTCTCCTATCAATTTCAATAATGTAATGTAATGTAAAGTAATTATGTGTAATAACCTTATAATTAGGGGCTGGTATGTAGGAGGCATGAATGAATTTAGAAAGAAATTAATTTGATAGTAATATTGATGTTTGTATTTTGGTATTGTTATTTGTTAGTGTTTTGATATTGTGAAGCACCTGTACACCCTGTGTGTAGGGTGTGGGAGAGGGTGAGTGGGTTGCCGTATTTTTTGTTGACCGCTTTTCTTTTGATCGCTGTGATTACTTTGATTAAATACATTTGTGCGCATTATAACTTCATCTTTTCTTTAATAAGTTATTCAGCGTATTTTTTGATCTCAGTGAATCATTTTTTGTTAGCTTGTCACAAACCCAACCAGGCCCCACCTCAGCCTCTCAGCCACTTTGTTTTGATTCCTGAAGTTGCTATAACTAGTAAGAATGTTGTTGTGGATATCTTTAGTTACCATACTGACTACGAGAAATGCTATTATGAATATCTAATTCATTATTGTGGATAGTCAATGATCCTTTTTGTTAAAACGGCATCTTATCTACCCGTCACACAAATCCACAATACATTTGAGGATATTTGCAATTGCATTGCTTCTAGTCATAATTGTCATTGTAGCTTGAATTTAATTGATTGAACTAGATAGTCATGATGCCAAATGTGGATATCCGTTATGTTCATTGTGCCGTGGACCAAAAGTTGTGTAGTGCCTTAACTGCTGGAAGAAGAACTGAATCCAGGGGTTATTCATGCACGTTGGAAACAATGCAGCAGTTGACAACTGGAAATGCAAGAAATAATGTGATCACTCAAGTCATGGTGTAACCATCTTTATATATGTAACCCTTTTACCTGAACCAAGCTGCATGAGAACATACACAGCACACATTAATAAATAAAGTACATCTAAGCAGTTGCATTGAGTTCCCATTAAAAAAGTGAAAATATGTAGACAACACATGCAGAGAGCTGTTAGAATTCTAAGGTACATTTATGTAGGCCACACTCCCGATGCATGATTACATTTCATTACAGGGATGTGATTGTGCGTATTTAGGGTGAATGTGACTTTCTTTGATAAAATTCTGTGAGGTATTAGCCTCCACAAGCTGCACTCACGCTTATATTTCTATGACATGTACTGTATGAAAATACTAGGGAAGGCCAGCCATCATTACAGTTCTCCCCTTAATGGATTTATAACCTAGCCCCTTCTCACCACAGAGCAGTGCAAGAAACTATCAACTGGTTAGTGACTAGTTGGAATGAAACTCATGTTTTGGTTGGACAGAACTGGAATACAGTAGCAGGTAGACTTGTATGATGGCTGCAACTCCTTGTCCTAGTGGTTTCAGTCCATATCCTGAACCCTGCGGCAGATGTCTGCTGTGAACTCTGAACACTTGGAGTTTCCACCAAGGTCCTTAGTCAGCACCTGGGAAATAAAGAGTAAAATAACTTATTTGGGATTTGGTTACTGTATGATTTCTGTTTGACTAGAATACAAAAACATAGAAGCAGTGTGCTTTTTGGAAGAAAGACAGTCTAGTGGCACAGGCACCTGTAAGCATACTTGAGCAAGGTGAAGACTAAAGCTGAATTCACAGTTCTGCGTACGCCATTGTGGCATTGTGTGTGGCTGGTGGCTGGTTTAAGCAGTCTCACCTAGCCAGAGTCACTAATTGATTCGTTTGGCTGGGTGAGGCTGCACACCTGTGGGCCATTGCCTAATCAAGGCCCACAGGTTAAACCAGCCACCACCACACACACTCGAGCACTAGAACTTTACCATCTGCTCGGTCATTTCAACTGTACAAACTTACAATAAACCAGATTCTCTGCCACCTTCCTGCGTCCTGTGTCTTGGGGAACCCTCTAAAGAAAGCCACTGAGGTGGCGTGTGCAGTCTTATCTGCCACACTGGTGCCCGAACAGGGACTCCAAGACAGAAGCAGGCGCAGAGACCTCCCAGCACCAGCCCTTCCCTCAAGGCAGCCAGGGTCGTCGGTGGAGCCCAACAGAGGACAGGGGTGGCGGCGCAGCAACCGCCTGTTGCTAGCCACCCCTGCAACCAGCCTGGAGCAGACCAGGACCCAGCCACGCCTCTGCCAGGTAGGACCGCAGCTTGAAGGTGCCACGTCTGCCTGGTGGAGGGTGGCCGTTGGCACTAGTCAGCCCTTGTCGGCGGCTTTTCCGGTTGAGCATGTTGGGGCTGTCGCTGCAAACTAATTTCATCAAGAGGGCACGCACAAAGGTTCTTCTCATTTTTTAACTTGACATTCTCGATATACGAAATCATTCAAGTGGTGAGCGAGAGTGGTGTGAAAATGGTAGGCAAACGCTGCTTTGTTTCATGTATGTCATCACAAAACAATAAAAAAATTAATTTTCGCAAATAAATGTGTTAATTTCTCTGCTTCTCGATGACTTATTGCACTTTTAAGATCACTTTATTATGGAGAATGAATAGAGAGTAAATATGCACAGCAGGTTTTAGAGACTTTTTACCGTTACGGAGCATTCGCCCATCAAAGTTTTTAGTTGTATATCTGTCCTTAGATCTAACATGCTGTAGCAGTTCCTCGTGCCACACGCCATGTTAAGTGGCTTCTCCAGGGCTCCTCCATGATCAGGACACGGGAGGTGGTGAATAATCCAGTTTATTGCAGAGTTTGAAGTTGCATGGACAGAGCAGTTGGAACAAAGCTAGCACTCTTATTTTTATTATGTGTATTATTAAAAAATATAATTGATAATATACTGTATAACATATCGAAATCTTATTTGCCATGCCCATCTTTCAACATCATTCATCACAAACTGTCAGTGTTGACCTAACAACATAACGATCTGTGCCTGCTACTGAAACTTGAACAAAAATGGACATGTTTTTGAAAAGGAAAGAGCAGACAAACAGCCCAGCTGACAAAAGCTCAGCTGCAAAAAATCCAAAGAACTCCTGGCCAAGTAAAACTCTGAAGTATGAGGCAGCATACATAAAGTATGGATTTACCACTGCACACAATAACTGCTCTGAGTGCCCCAAATGTGTTTTCTGCCTTGAGATGCTTTCAAATTAATGATTAAAACAGTCTAAACTTCAGTGTCACACCCGGCAGAGGCCGAAAAACTTAGAACACGGATGTATCTAATGCTGCCCAACTGCTCAACAATTTCCCTCGGGATAAATAAAGTTTTATCTTATCTTAACTGCTTGTGTACATCAGATTCATTTCCCAGGAAAGGTTTGTTGAGAAAATACTATTTTGTAAAGGACTTGAAAGTAGAACCACTGGGAGACACATTTTTCGAGTTTGCTGCTTCACTCCAACGTGCGCTGGTTGTCATGGGGGGCAGTTTTGAACCATGTGTATGAGCTGCGGAGGAAGGTTGCAGAGTTCAACTCATCTGAAAAGCATCAGCTGGCAGACCGTTTTACAAATGTAGCCTGTATTCGCAAACATGCGTACATGTCAGACATTTTCCAGCATCTAAATGTACTGAATCAAAGCATGCAGGGGCGTGACACATACATATTGCATGTGCAAGACAAAGTGCATGCTTTTTCCAAGAAGATTATGCTATGGTCAACCAAGCTCAGAGATATTTCAGAGATTGTTTCCCTGACCTTGAAAACACCCATCTAAACTGGGTTAGGAAACCCTTTGCCTCTGGTGTAGGTTCTAGTCTGGATTTAAAGTCACAGGAGGAGCTGATTGAGATGACAAACTCAAGGGGATTTAAAAATTAAATTTGAGGCTTTCCCTCACTAACTACTGGCTGCATGTAAGAAAGGACTATCCCGCCCTGGCTAAGAGGGCTGTGAAATGCCTTCTCCCTTTTGCAACCACCTAATTGTGAGTCAGGCTTTTCAACTAAAGGCTTTTCAACTAAAGTACTTACAACAAAACACAGAGCACGTCTACATGTGGACAATGACATGTGTATGGCACTGACCGACATAA
Organism: Bathygadus melanobranchus; assembly: GCA_900302375.1. Taxonomy (NCBI): domain Eukaryota; kingdom Metazoa; phylum Chordata; class Actinopteri; order Gadiformes; family Macrouridae; genus Bathygadus; species Bathygadus melanobranchus. The sequence continues at coordinate 116 of OMKP01081981.1, read as the reverse complement.
AGCCCAGGCTCGACAAACTGTGTAGGAACCACCCCTCCCACTAGTATGCTCTCTTTCTCACTCCCAGACGCAGGCACACACACACACACACACACACACACACACACACACACACA
>OMKP01081977.1:2500-11295 GCA_900302375.1 Bathygadus melanobranchus | reverse complement strand
GTGTGTACTGTATGTGTGTGTGTGTGTGTGTGTATGATTGTGTGTGTGTATGTATGTATGTATGTATGATTGTTTGTGTGTATGTATGTGTGTATGTATGTATGTATGATTGTGTGTGTGTATGTATGTGTGTATGTATGTATGTATGTATGATTGTGTGTGTGTATGTATAAGTATCTATGTAACAGATGGCTTTGTGGCATTGTGCTGGCAACAACAGTGAACCTAACATTAAAGCTCACTTAGTTTTAATGGATATAGATTCTAAATGAGTGATCAACATACTGCAACTCTTCAAATGAAACCCAGACTTATATACCTTATCTAGCCTTCAGGCTAAACGACAGCACGTCTCCCTCTTGGGTTCAATGTCTTCTGGACTGCAGAATCCAGAGTGAGACTAATGCCTGTGCCCCGCCCCCCCCTCCCGCGCTGGGTTCGGACAGTGTTCCCGGGGGTGAGGAGATGAGAGGAGGAAGGATAGCTCAGTGGTAACCTTGGGCCGGGCGCTTTCCGCTCTGCTGCTCTTTCATCTCACAGAGGAGCTCATTTGGAGCTCGCCGCGTGAGACAGAGTGCAGCGAGGAAGCCAATGGGCCTTACTCACCGAGCGGCCATCTTGGTTCTAAACGCCAGCTAGGTGCGGGGGGAACTGAAGACTACAGAATTCCGTGTTCACTTCCCCCGCACCCAACTAGCGGTTGGAACCAAGATGGCCGCTAGGCAAAAAAGGCCCATATATTAGCTCTAATGTCAGCAGGGTCCCCATTGGCCCGTGGGGGCGGGGAGAGCCTGGCAGTGGTCAGCTGATTTCATCTGAAAGAATTGCATTGGTTGGACTTTTGTGAACCGGACCTATGGTGAAAATGTGGGGACATATTTAATTGGAATCCTGGCAGAGATGCCCGTGGTACAAAGAGACTTCAATAAATCATCTTTGAAGTGTAATAAAAACAGTTCGTATGGAGGAGAAAGTTATTATGAGCCAATATAGTGAAAGAAAGAGGCACTCTGATGAGATCATTGAAGACATTGAAGACAGTCAGATGTGAGGAAGAGGAGGGATTGCTGAAGGGACACAGGCCACAGTGGTTTGCTTGGTGTCAGACCACATACAGTTTGACTGACTCTAGCTATAATATTGTTGTATAAATTAACAGATGAGGAAGAGTGAGGATCCCTAGGTGAACCACCATCCTCCTGGGGTGAGATAGGGACACAATATAGTCCTGTGTCTGTGTATGAATATGTGTGTGTGTGTGTGTCCGGTAGGTGTGTGCGTGTGTACGTGCAGGCATGCGTTATTGTGTGTGTGTGTGTGTGTGCAGGTAGAACTATCATCACATGACATGTGACTGACTGTTCCAGTGCTGTAGATATCCTGTCTATCTGAACAGTACATCACATGTCTGACTGTTCCAGTGCTAGAAATATCCTGTGGGCGACAGTAGGGGGTAGAGCGCTTGTCTGGCAACCGGAAGGTTGCTGGTTCGATCCCCGGCTCCGCCTAGCTAATTGTCGAGGTGTCCCTGAGCAAGACACCTAACCCTAACTGCTCCTGACGAGCTGGTTGTTACCTTGCATGGTTGACAGAATTGATTGTATTGTATTCAATACTACACAAAGCAACAAACGTAAAGGTCATTCTTATGTGCATCTCGTTTATTTATTCATCATTTGTGTTTGACATTAACATTAACATTAACATTTGCATTCAAAATTGATGTCAATTGAGATGGAAAAACAATAGGGGTGTGGGGGTTTAACAATACATGACAAAACTAGCGCTACGGTCTGGGAGCTTCAGGGGTTCAACTCCACATTGAAACACAAATGTGTCTTCACATTCTGTCTGTCCACCCTCTGGAACGTTTCTGGGTGTCCTCAGTCCTCTGACATGTAGTACTGTGTACAAGTACCCGTGTACTCGTACCGTGTACTCGTACCGTGTACTCGTGTACTCGTACTCATGTACTCGTACCGTGTGCTTGTACTCGTGTACTCGTACCGTGTACTCGTGTAGTACGAGTACACAAGTACACGAGTACTGAGTACTTAAATAGTACTGCCTATTGTAGAAGACACAGTATTGTCCTGCAGCGTTACTCTGTAAATAATATACTGTGAGTACTGTAGGAAGTCCAAACCCCCCGATGTCCGTAGCTATCCATCCAAGTTTCATTTGTATAATAATACAGAAGAGGTTGTCAGCCGCCCTGAGTCTATACGCTCTCGCCTTCTCTACCGCGTACCAAAGGAAAACTTAAATAACCCTTGATGCGTTGGCGTGGAAACACACAGGACATAATGTAGTGCAAACATGTTGAACACGGAGACCAGGCACAGCTGACCAGCGCTGCGCCGGGATCATAAATTAAAAGAAAACATACAAAAAATAACAGAGAGAAAGGTTTTGAAGAGCCATCACAGAATCACAGCAGAGCTACCCTGACAGGTTTCACCAGAGATCACCTGCACAAGACTCGTGTCTGATTGGCTGGTTGGTTTCTCTCTCTCCATCCTTATTGGTCGTTTCCATTGCTTCCACGAACACCCAGAACCAGGTGAAAAATATTCTCTATATAGTTCTCTTTTTAATCTGTTCATCATCCACCCCTCCATCCATGTGTTCATCCTTACATCCGTTCATTCATTCACTGACCAATCCCTTAATCCATTCATCATCCATTAATGCATTAATGCCCTCCTCCTCCTCCTCCTCCTCGGAGCGTCTGTCTTCCTCTAAATGTTTGTCTGGCCAGGTGGCTCCCGGGTGAATATCCTGGGTGCTGGGTGCCTCCAGCTGCAGGGTGACAGGAAGTGAGGTCACTCATCTGTATCCCCCCGTGCCACGCCTCCACACTCCACCTCCCACCATCAGCGATCACTTCCCGGGTCAAAGGTTATCTAACCTTGGAGAGGAAGACAGAGGGATCATATGAAGTATGAAGACAATGTTATCAATATGCTGACAATGAGATTTGCAGACCATATCATAGAAATATGGTCATAATATGATACAAATATGGACGTCTTTTATAAATATGGAGACATGTTAGAAATATTGTGAAAATATTATAGAAGAAATAGGTTTGAAAATTGAGATAATAGTACGAAGTGGTACAAATATGTATATAATGTTAGAAAATAACAGAAAATGTAACTATAATGATATTTCTTACACCTTATCATTTCTGTTATTATGTGTTAGAGATACAGGTAATTTATTCTGAACTTCACAGATTTCATTATTCCTTCCTAACGCTCATCATAGTGATAGGAAGTGGCATTCAGGGTCCCCTGGGGGCGGAGCCACAACAAGGGGGGGGTGGAGCCACAACATGGGAGCGCTTGATTTGTCTCACCTTCTGCAGCTCTTCCCTCAGCCAGGAGGGGAGGGGCTGTCCCAGGCGGTGCAGCAGTTTTGACAGCTCAATGTTATGTTCCCTATAGTGCCTGGACAGGTAGACCCGTGCCTAGAGAGGGGGGAGGTTAGGGGGAAGGATAGAATAAGACAGAGATAGAGAGAGGGGGAGGGAGAGCGAGAGAGAGGAGGGAAGGGGAGAGAGCGATCCATTATTTAAAATTTGCATCTGCTTTGGCAATGTAAATATTTATTTCCAATGCCAATAAAGCTCTTTGGAATTGAATTGATAGAGAAATACAAAGAGATAGAAATAGAGAGAAATATAGTCAGATAAAGAAAGAAAGATAGAGAGAGAGAGGGAGAGAGGGAGAGAGAGATATAAGAGAGAGACAAGAGAGAGATGTAGAAACCAGAGGAGAGAGTTGGACAATGAGTGATTGTGGCTAACGAAGGGGACAGGATGAAGACATACAAGGAGGAGAGCAGAATGTTCCAGAGAACACAAGAATGAGATCAGTTCACAGTCCTCATCCATTGTTGGCAGGGCAGCACTCACGAGAAGCCCATCAAGAGGTGCAGAAAGAGAGAGAGATAATGACATGAAGGATTATATATGAGGATCACAATTCTCTCTCTCTTTCTTTATCTGACTATATTTCTCTCTCTCTCTATCTCTTTGTATTTCTCTATCAATTCAATTCAAAAGATTTATTGTCAAGGGAAATAAACATTTACATTGCCAAAGCAGATGCCTATTTTAAATAATACAGCCCCCCACCCCATTTCTCTCTCTACTCCACGTCTCTCTCTCTCTCTGTCTCCACTCTCCAGGGTGTTCAGTGTCAGTATTGAATCCCCATAATTAGGTTGTAACTTCCTGGCTCAACGTGATTGGCTGACAGATTCCACGCTGCGTCTCACTCCTGTGGGAAATTTTGTCTCTGCGAGGGATGAGGTCGAGTCTCTGCCAGCCTGGTTTTTCTCGATATCGAAACAGTCAGGTGGCTGCTTATCCTGTCTTATTATTTTTATATCCATCATCCCGTCTCTTGACTTTTGCCAAAATAAAAAGTCACATTCCTTCTAAAAATGATATGTCAGTAAAGCTCCTTCTAAAGCTGAATAATAATAGGATAAATATCGTATTATTAGAAAAACTATCAGAAAATTCCTTCTCAAACAATATCTCAAAACCCCTCCTAAAAAGATACTTCAGTAAATACCCTTCTTTGAACTATACTACTATACTACAAACAATATTTCGGTGAAACTCCTAAAACCTCCTGTAAAAATAATTTCAGTAAATCTCCTTCAAACTACATTTTGGTACATTTCCTTTGGTAAGCAGTACTTCGGTAAAACTCAACTTATGTCGATATTTTGGTGAATCTCCCTCTTTAAGTTATACTACAACTCCTTCCTAACCATACTTAACAATGTGCTTCTTATTTTGGGATATGTTATCTTCTATACACGATACTTTGGCCAATCTACTTCTTATTCGATATTTTGATGAATCTCCTTCTACAAAACTATACGTCAGTAAAACCCCCCAGAAATCTCTCCAGACTCTCTCATCTCCCTCATCCCACTACTCTCCTCCTAACAGCCATCGATCTAACTCTATCTGTTCCAATGGCCATCCATCAACTGATGACTTTGTTTACTGTTGTTTAATGCTCATAACGACACTGCGTGATGTGCAGTTTATCCAAACCACTGACGTGAGGTCTGGTGAGCAGAAGCAGTACAGGTTTGTTGTGTGTGTGTGTGTGTGTGTGTGTGCTGACGGAAGAGCGTCATGATTGGTTTACCTCGGGTTCCATAGGCGGGTACTTCCTCCCTTTGCTCCTCCCTAAACACTTTGTCCTCCCCCCTTCCAGCAGCTGGCACCAGAAACCCTTCTGTGGGTCGAACCTGCAGAGAGAGAGAGAGAGTATATATTTTTTAAAAGCATAATTTGTAATTGAAAAATATCTTCACCATATCTGCACCAATAAATGTTAACAAATGAGAACCATGCGCTGCAATGTAAATACAGAAGCAACAAATACACATTGACCAAAAAAAGTTACGTAAGCTAACAAAATAAAGCCAGCAAATAAAAAACATTGCCTAAAATCCCATATTTTGAAGACATGAAATTAGAAAGGTTTTTTCCTCTGAGCTGTTATGTCCCATCCACTTTTCAACACAAAGTGACACCCTTGCTCTTATACCTCTGCATGTTGTATGTGTTTGACATGTACAGTCAATAATGGACAGATGTAGAGATTAGTAGATTATTCTGTGACACACACACACAGTAGTCAGGGTTAGGGTTAGTCTCTCATAAATTGTACAAACAAAATTCCAGATTCTTCCAAACCTCCCAAAAGACCAGACACAACAACTCCTACTACATACAGCAGCTGAATTGAATTGAATTGAGAGAGAGAGAGACACACACAGAGACAGAGAGACAGACGCCTCTGGTGTGTTTGATGATGGGTATGAGGGTGTGGAGGTGAGAGGGATTTCTGGTACAGCTTTAAACAGATTTTATTCTTACTTGACCAATAGATATTTGAATGTTTGTATTAATAATACATGTGTCCCCCAGGGGTCGGTCCTAGGACCCATCCTCTTCTCACTGTACATGCTTCCCCTGGGTCATTTATTCTGTTGCTTCTAGGAGATGTCATGTCACCGTTATGCCGATGATACACCGTTCTATCTCTCTGACAAACCAAACAACCCCAATCAACTGTCCTCCCTCCATGATTGCTTCTCCATCTTTTAATTTGCTCCACCTAAACCCTGACAAAACAGAACTTCTTTTAATGGGACCTGATAACTTTGCCACTGCAGTTGATCTATTTATTGGTCCATTTCACTCATATATGAATTGTACCGCTAATCATCTTTGGTCAGTATATCGCTTTTGTCCATCAGGACTGGACGGGCTAAGTAGCCAGTCCTGTTTTCTTCAGCTAAGAAATATCGCAAAAATCTGATGTATCCCGTCTTCTACAGATTTTGAACTTTTAATTCACACCTTAATTTTCTCCTGTCTAGATGATTGTAATTCCCTCTACACGTACGTTAGTCAAGCTGCTCTAAATCGTCTACAGTTGGCTCAAAATGCAGCCGCAGGCTATTAACTACAGAACTAGCCGTCGGTCCCACATTAACCTGTTCTTGATTCCCTCCATTGGCTTCCTGTAAAATGATTAATACACTCCAAGATCCTGTTGATTACATACAAGGCTCTGCATGACCCGGCCCCGTTACACTTCTGATCTCCTCGTTATTCATTCCACTTCTGGCCCCTCTGGTCCTCAAACCTCTGCCTTTTAACCATTCCTTTCCCCAACCGCAAATCAAAAGGTGATCGCACCATCGCTGTTTCAGCCCCCACCCTCTGGAATCAGCTTCCCCGATCTTTCAGATTTGCTGAATCCTTGGACTGTTTTTTAAGTGGCTTCTAAAAACCCATTTTTATTGACAGACCTTTCTTTAGACTCTCATTGTGCTGTGTTTTATATCTATTTGTACCTTATTTACTGATTCATTTATATTCGTGTGTGTAAAGCACTTTGTCACTGTGAGTTTTAAGTGCTATATAAATAAAGCTTTACTTACTTGCTTACTTACACACACACACACACACACAGCAAAACACACACACACACACACACACACACACACACACACACACACAGCAAAACACACACACACACACACACACACACACATACCTGTGCTGTTCTGAAGTGTACTATTTATTGCTTGTTGTCAACGTATTTGTTTTAGTGACTTATTTGACATTACATTTTAATATTTCCAAGCTGTGATTATCCAAGATGGCGAGCCCATCTCCCGTGCAACAGTTCTCCTGGCTGCTACTCAGCTCTTAACGTATTAAATCACATTTAAATGGAAGGAATCAGACAGTTTGAAGTGCACCAAACAAGATCACAAACATTTGTCTTTGTGACTGCCAAATCTTTTTCAGATGCATTCTAAAGTGATCTCAGTAAGTCATATCAAATGCTCAGTCCCACTCTATTCATATTCATATCTCTACTAACACTTATCTATCTTGGAAGATGGTATTCTATCTTCCAAGACAGATAAGTATTAGCAAATCCTACACACTCCTCCTACACCCTACACACTACTCCTTCATCCTACACACTACTCCTTCACCCTACACACTCCTCTTACATCCTACACACTACTCCTTCATCCTACACACTACTCCTTCACCCTACACACTCCTCCTTCATCCTACACGCGACTCCTTCATCCTACACCCTACTCCTTCATCCTACACCCTACTCCTTCATCCTACACACTACTCCTTCATTCTACACCCTACTCCTTCATCCTACACACTACTCCTTCATCCTACACACTACTCTTTCATCCTACACACTACTCTGTCGAGTACGTTGAAAGGGCCTTTCTAAAACCAAGGGGTTTTGGAGAAGGAGGCTAGACTTGGCAGGAGATGGGTTTTAAATGTGCAGAGACATTTTCTGGGGGACAAAACACTAAACGATGCCAAGAATACGGTGACCATCTGCTTGTAAAGGAAAAACCTTCCATGGCCAATAGTGTTTAAAGGCTTTAACAACTTACTGACTAAACAGAACGGGATAACTTCCAGATGAAGGGAAGCCGATACTCTGCGAGTGGTTTAAACGCAAAGAGTAAAGCAGCACTTTTAATGCATTCAAGCACAGCGGGACTCATGAATGACTTGTGAGTAAAACGCTTCACACTGACTACCTGACTGTCTCTTACTGTGTTTCATTCTCAGGATCAGTGGAAAGGTGCCCTTGTCCCAGCACCCAGGGGAGAGGAGAGAGGAGTGGCAGAGACATAGAGAGAGACAGGGAGGAGGAGAGAGACAGAGACACCAACAGGGAGGTGGAGAGAGAGACAGAGAGAGAGAGACAGGCAGAGGGAGAGGAGGAGAAGAGAGACAGAGCGAAGAAAGAGACAAGGGGGGGACACAGATGAGAGAGGTAGAGATGGGACGTACATGATGGGAGAGAGAGCGAGATGAAGGAGAGAGAGAGGGAGGAGAGAGGACATACGTGATGGGCGAGTGAGAGAGAGAGGGAGGGAGGAGAGAGGGACGAGAGTTGAGACGTACGTGAGGGCCTGGGAGAGAGAGAGAGAGAGGGGGAGAGGGGGCGACAGGGAGGAGAGAGGGTGGAGGAGGGAGGAGACGTACGTGAGGGCCTGGGAGAGAGAGAGAGAGGAGGAGAGAGGGGGCGAGAGGGAGGAGAGAGGGTGGAGGAGGGAGGAGACGTACGTGAGGGCCTGGGAGAGATAGAGAGAGGATGAGAGAGGGAGGAGAGAGGGAGGAGACATATGTGAGGGCCTGGGAGAGAGAGGGAGGAGAAGAGAGAGGGGGACAGAGGGAAGGAGGAGGG
>OMKP01081958.1:12777-23375 GCA_900302375.1 Bathygadus melanobranchus | reverse complement strand
TACTGTTTTTAGTATCAGACTAAAGCGTTACTGTGGCAAAGTAGTTCCACACGCCACCTAAGTGGCTTCTTAAAGGGCTCCCAAAACAGCAAGGACACAGGAAGGTGGCGAAGAATCCGGTTTATTGTAAGGTTTGCATATGAAATGGACAGAGCAGATGGTAACAGTGCTAGCGCTCTCCCCAGTGTGTGTGGTGGTGGCTGGTTTAACCTGTGGGCCTTGATTAGGCAATGGCCCACAGGTGTGCAGCCTCACCCAGCCAAACCAATCAATCAGTGACTCTGGCTAGGTGAGACAGCTTAAACCAGCCACCAACCACACACATGCCACAGTTACATTAACGCACTCCCCTATCACAGTGGGAGCATTTGCACATTGCACATTCTTTGTACTGTAAATTGTACTGTAAATACCTGCACTCTATTTTTACTCTTATTGTATTACAGCCTATTTTCTTGTATTTATTGTTTATTGTTGCACCGACTGACCAGGCCAAATTCCTTGTAATGTGAAAATTACTTGGCAATAAATACTTTTCTGATTCTGATTCTGATATTTAAAAGCTATTATTTGAATGTAATTTGTAATAAATGACCTAGACATCTGTCTGTTATTAGTTAGTGCAATCCTCTGTGGGAATATCTGTTGCTAGTTGACTGCACCTGCCTCTGTAAGAGAACATTTAGATTTTAGAGTGTTCCCAGCTAATTGTTGACCAATCAGGGCATCTCTTCCCTGACGGAGAATCTTCCACTCTATTCTGCTTTCTCTCTTTACAACTCTCACATCTTACTTACTGCACTGTTTAGTGTAGTTTTACGCAAGTTACTTAAAGATACGTTAGGTGTAGTTGGTGCAAGTTACGTGCAGTTTTAGATAAGTTAGGTGTAGTTTTAGATAAGTTACATTTAGTTTGAGCTGTAGTTTTCCATCTCCCTCTCTCCTCCACCCCCCTCCATCTCTCCTCCACCTTCCAGGGTGAAAGAGAGAGGAGAGAATATGCAGCAGAGATATGAACATATGAACTTATGAACATATCAACATATATTAACCTGTGAACATGTGAACGTCTGCAAATATTAACATATCAACATATGAATCTTGCTGTTTACCAGCAAGGGGTCAACCTAGCAATTATGAACTTGAAACTCCTATTAACCTAGCAATCTTGTTCTATTCAAATCTTACTGTACCGTCAACGTGAACGCATGATAAACAACAGCAGCAGCCTTGAACGCACCACAGACCACATCCCGGAACGCACTTGTCTGTGGCCTGGTGTGTGTGTGTGTGTGTGTGTGTGTGTAGTAAAGTAAAGTGTGAGTAAATCATTTTTATATATCCAAGGTAAATTCCCAAGTCTGATTATACATGGATCATTTACATGTGGTTTTAGGGTTAGTTTGACACCGGTATGCAGTTATTATGGCTACCACCCCATACACACACACGTGTTTATGTGAGGTTAAAGGGAGTCAACACCCTTCACCTTGGAGCAGCTGGGTCCTGCCATATGTGTTACTTTTTTGTAAGTCGCTTTGGATAAAAGCGTCTGCCAAATGCTCTAAATGTATATGTAAATGTAAATGTACTACGCCATGTGTAAACCCCACCCCCGCCTTGCACTGCCATGGTAACAGCTAAGCTAACAGGTGAGCTAACAGCTGAGCAAGCAGCTGAGCTAACAGGTGAGCTAACAGCTAAGCTAACAGGCTAGCTAGGATCACTTGAACCAAGGAGCAGCAGCTCTCCACAGTTAAAGTCATACCAGGAGACAGAGAAGGAGAGAATGAGAGAGATAAAGGAGTGGAGATGGAGGGATGGAGGAGGTTCATGCGGAGAGAGAGGAGATGTGTACTCTGTCCTGTAGGCGGTAAGAGAGCTATGAGGGGTGAGAGAGTGTTGAAAGACGTCTCACATGTGAAATATGAGTCTACTGTGAAAACATGTCAGAGGAGGAAAATACCAACCCTGAAAAATTGTATCATAAAACCGTTTGGATTCAAGGGTTTGGCAGAGAGAGTGATGATTATTACCACTGATAATTATGAAAGAGTGTGTGATGCCTTTCATTAACAATAATTGCTATTATATTATAGAACAATGATATAATATGCACAATATATCATCACATAATAAAACAGTGTCATAAGAATAAGAATTAAAGGACGTTGCATCCCATGTTTTAAAGGTAATTCCCTTCGCTACCCGACAGTGCTAATGGATATGTAGCTAGCAGCAGACTTGCTTCCTGTTTTAACAGGAAGTCTTCAGAGGGGTCGGCTTGTCTGTCTGTCTGTCTGCCTGTCTGACTGTTTCTGTCTCTCTCGTCTCTGTCTCTCTTTCTCTCTCTTTCTCTGCTGGAAGACAATCCATTAGCTCAGCCTGTAACACCATCCCTGTGTGTGTGTGTGTGTGTGTGTGTGTGTGTGTGTGCATATGTGTGTCAACATCTTGGACTGACACCAATATTGCTGTATACTAAACCAGCAACAATCATCACACTACGCACAGCTAGTCTATATGCACCAATGCTAAGCTATACTATCCTACGTGGTGCTCTGCTGTGCTACATTAAGCTATGCAGTGCTATATTATGCTATGCTGTGCTACATGGTGTTACGTCTTGCTATGTTCTCCTGCAATCTGCTATGCTACATTATGCTATTCTGTGCTATGCTATCCCATGCTGTGGTATATGATGCTAACTTCTGCTATGCTGTGCTACATCATGCTACATTCTGCTGTGCTATGGTATACTACATTATGCTACATTCTGCTGTACTGTGCTACGTTATGCACCATTATTCCACCATATGCTACGTAGTGCTACATTTTGCTGTACTGTGCTACGTTATGCTACATTATGCTATGTTCTGCTGTGATATACTACATTATGCTACGCTCTGCTGTCTGATTGGCTGAGCAACGCTCTGCTGAGTGAGGCTCCAGACTGTCATTTTAAACTGCTTCATGACATCATAGCCTCATGATGCAGGAAGCTGCCTTGTAGTAGGGATGGGCATTTCAAGCAAAAATACTATTCAATATTCACTGGGAACTATTTGACCATTATTTGAAGATCCCAAGTTTTTCAACACTCGTTAACAGCTTGGATTATCATGGTATAGTTTCTCCAGTTTTGCAGTAATAGACTTTCTTGATGGGACCGTAAACTCACACTCAAAAAATGCCATCAAACTTCGACAACCCTCGTCTTCGACAAAGCTGACGGGAAGCATGTCTTTCGCTATCAGTTCCACACAGAACTTTTTGACGACTGCAGTAGTCTTTGCATGTTTACTGTACAGTAGCATCTAGCGGATAGCCCATCTAGGGACTAGCCCCATCTCAGCGCTGTAGCAAATGCTATACTGCTTTCGTGCAGAAGGCGCCAGTAAAAACAACAGAAAATATACTTTTTAAGACAAGACGATAGTCGCATAAACTATTTGATTTTATATAATTTAATGACTATTCGAATATTCGAAAATCATGACTCATCCATACCTTGTATTGAGGTTAGTAGTGTGTTTTAGCTGTGTGTTAGCTGTGTCAGGGTGACAAGCTGTCCAGCATGCTAGCTAATTGATTTAGCGGCATGTCTGTCAGGGTGGCTAACCGACCGGCTGCACTTCACTTTGTGATGTCATAACTCATTTAACTGGCTGCCATGGAAACAGCATCAGATAGACAGAGACAGCTTCCTTTGCACTTATCACCACTTCCTGTTTATCAGAGAGAGAAACCATCAATCAGACACCAGCATTTGTTGTTTAATCTACCATCAGACACACACAAACACTCACACACACTCACTCACACATACAGTATAATAGAAACAGTACTAATGTATATTATATAGCACTACTATTATTATATTGCAGGCATTATATTATATTGTACTAGTCTCACAAATCAGATTCATACCTAAAGTCTGATGGCAGACAATCTCAAATCTGGGTGAACGGGACCTTTCACTTTCTTTTGGTTCATATATGCTTCAACCAATCATGTTGTTAGGGTTAGGGTTAGGGTTAGGGGATCTGTAAACGAGTAATTGGCTAATAGCAAACATAAACTCGGCCAGCACTAGTAAATGTTTCCCAGTGGGAAGACAAGCTAAAACGAGCTAAGGCGTTCTTAGAAAAAGTGGAATACACTTAGAAATACAGGCTCTGTGCAGTCTCCCCCAGAAGTTCTGCTGTAACATAGTAGGACTGCTGGATCCCAGATTAGTATTGTACTAATATTATACTAAAGGTAGATATTATAGAGTGGATTTATATTTCTCTTATAGAAGACCTTGTGAATCTGAATGATCTCCAGCTTGATTAAAGGTAGCTTGATTGTTGTAATTACTCATGTGTAACGGGTGGCATAGCGTAGCAGCATCCTTAACGAGGGGCAAATTCCGGGTCTGAAAAATGAAGCCATTGTGGAAGTGCCCCAAACCTGCATTCTTTCTAATGGCCAGCAGGGGCCGACTTCACTGGTTGCAAAAATAAGTGTGATTGTATGGTAGCGGATCAGCAAATGACCCTACACCTCACTTGATCAAGAGTTTATGATCTCAATCGCTAGTTTCAAGTCTTCTGCAATGCTCTCTGTGTTTCTGTCTTAGAACTTTGACCCTTTCACAGTGTGTTTTCGGTTAATGAAAGCTAATTGTTACAGTTTGGTCGCCTAAAAATGTCTTGTGCAGCGTTCGGTTGGACTAAAAGACACTTCACCCTCTCGTCCACATAGGGTCATTTTCCGTCTGCTGGTTGCAAAAAATGAAGATGGCGACGGCCAAATTCCAAACTCAAGTCTTCGAAAGAGTAGTTCACAAACCAATGGGCTACGTCACAGTGACTATATCCATTTCTTATACACAGTCTATGGTCCTTACTGCTGATTGATGGTGTAGCATGTATTGTGTAGCGCGTATCAAGTATCATGTATCATGAATCATGTAGCGTGTATCATACATCATGAATCATGTAGCGTGTAGTGTGTAACATATAGTATGTAACATGTGTCATGTAGTGTGTATCATGTAGTATGTAGCGTGTATCATGTAGTATGTAGCGTGTATCATGTAGTGTGTAACATGTAGCGTGTATCATGTAGTGTGTATCATGTAACATGTAGCGTGTATCATGTAGTGTGTATCATGTAACATGTGTCATGTAGCATGGCAGTGTTCTTACTGCCGATGTGGAGGTTGATGGTGTCTCTGCGCTCCCCGTGGGGGTTCTGGAAGCAGCTGTAGAGGCCGTTGTGGCCCAGGTCCACGTGCGTTAGAACCAGCCGTGGCCCGTCCAGGCGGTGGTGTGCACGCACATCCGTGCCATTCACCTTCCACGACACCGACGCCTCATCGCCGAGAGAACCGCACCGCATTGTGACATCGCTGCCCATCTGCTCGTACTGGTTCCTGGCAGCTAGAGGGAGGCACAGTGGACTTAGCGTTAGCATTAGCATGGTTTAGAAACTGGTTAAACACAGGGAGGCTAGCGTTAGTATGGTTTAGGTTTAACGGAGGGGGGGTTAGTGTTAGCATGGTTTATGTTAAACACATGAGGTTAGTGTTAGTGTTAGTGTTAGCATGGTTTAGGTTAAACAGAGGGGATTGCTGTTAGCGTTAGCATGGTTTAAGTTAGACACAGGGGGTTAGTGTTAGCATGGTTTATGTTAAACACAGGGAGTTAGTGTTAGTTTTAGCATGGTTTAGGTTAAACACAGGGGTTAATGTTAGTGTGAGCATGGTTTAGGTTAAACCCAGGGGTGCTAATGTGAGCATGGTTTATGTACTGGTTCTTTCTCTCTTTTTGTCTGCCTTATTTCATGTCTTCTAACAGACTCATCTAGATTTAATACCACAAGGTAACACCAACCTAACATCAATCTGTCTGACGTGTGTGTGTGTGTGCGTGTGTGTGTGACAGTAGAGAATGCTTCTTTGATGTTTCCCTCTCCAGATAATTTCCACAAAGTATTATTAGCATGCTGCATGCTAGCTGCTAGCGAGGATGATAGACCCTGAGTCTGTTAGCTTTCATTCTCAGTACCCCTACGCATGGCTCACATGGGGAGAGAGGAGAGGAGAGGCGGAAAGAGGAGAAGAGATGAGAGAGGAGAGGAGACGAGAGGGGGAGAGAAAGAGAGTGTGTGTGTGTGTGTGTGTGTGTGTGCGTGTGCGTGTGCGTGTGCGTGTGTCGATCAGGTGATTCAGCTGAAATCAATAAAGAGATTCAGGATGATTAACAAACCATACCATAGTCACAAACCATAGTCACCATTGCAATAATAATAACCATATAACCATTGAAAACATAGTAACCATAGAAAACATAGTAACCATTGTAACATCATGACCATCATAAACATAGCAACTATAGTAACCATAGTAACCATCATAACCATAGAAACCATATGTAGCAATAATGTAATGGCGCTACATGCCAGTCAAAGTGGCTTTCCAGGGCTCCTCCAATGTCAGGACACAGGTGGATTGGACACAGAGTGCATAGAAGACCTTATCACAGTATAAGTCCTTGTCTACCTGTCTGCCTGTCTGTCTCTCTACCTGTCTATCTGTCTGGAAAATATATGACTATATCACAGTATAACTCCTTGTCTGCCTGTCTGTCTGTCTACCTTTCTGTCTGTATGTCTGTCTGGCTACCTGTCTGTCTGTCTGTCTCTCTACCTGTCTGTCTATCCACCTGTCTCTGTCTGTCTGTCTGTGAGGATCATTAATGGACGAGAAACTGAAAAAAATAGATAAAACGAGTGAGGCAGATCAGAGGTGTGTGTGTGTGTGTACGCACTAGAGGGGAAAGGGCCCTCCTTAATCATGTGTAATATATGACAATATTCAGAGTCTCACGGATGATAGCAAACTAAATCACCACATCGTTATACATCCTGCAGATATAACATGACCTTGGAGGGGAGAGGAGGAGAGAGGAGAGGAGAGGAGAAATGAGAGGGGAGGGGAGAGGAGAGGAAGGAGATAGGAGAGGGGGGGAGGAGAGGAGAGGAGAGGAGAGAGGAGATGGGGGGAGGAGAGGAGATGAGAAAGGAGAGGAAAGAGCAGAGAGAGAGAGGAGAGAAGGGTTAGAGGATATACAGTATCAATGATAGCGGGGTGAGAAGAGGAGAGAGGAGGAGAGGAGAGGAGGAGAAGGATGTAGCATGGCGCCTATAGAGAGAGAAAGAGACAGGGTTTAGGTTTCACTGACGATGAAGATAACTAATGTTCTGTGGTTATCTCACACCAGGTAGGACTCCACCTCTGGCTTATTCTAGACATGTCCATCTCTCTGGTCGACTATAAACCAGCTGGTAGTCCAGCCAATCAGAAGAGTGCTTGCAGTAAAACATTATTGTCCTTTAACATGGCGACACACTCATTCATCAACCAACTCAAACACACATACCAGCACAGCAATACCAGAGTGACATAGAGAGTGTGTGTATGTGTGTGTGCGTGTGTGTGTGTGTGCGTGCGTGCGTGCGTACTAAGCAGGACCACCAGCACCATCAATCAGGACCAGTGTGTGCCTCTCTGCTCAGACAGTTGCCACGGCAGCAGAGTTCTAGAATTAAACGCATCACAATCACTCAGAGCATCGATACGATATCACTTCAACATGTTGTCAGCCTGCTAGCAGGATGTAGCAGACCAAGCATACATACTGATGTAGCTACAGTATGGTTTGCTGTCTGTAGCTACATAGTGGTTAGCTGTCTGCAGCTACATAATGGTTAGCTGTCTGCAGCTACAGTGTGGTTAGCTGCCTGTAGTTACAGTGTATTTAGCTGTCTGTAGCTATAGTGTATTTAGCGGTAGCTACAGTGTGGTTAACTGTTTGTAGCTATAGTGTGTTTAGCATTAGCTGTCTGTAGCTACAGTGTGGTTAGCTGTCTGTAGCTACAGTGTGTTTAGCATTAGCTGTCTGTAGCTACAGTGTGTTTTGCATTAGCTGTCTCTAGCTACAGTGTGCATTACATTAGCTGTGTATAGCTATAGTGTGTATTACATTAGCTGTGTATAGCTACAGTGTGTATTACATTAGCTGTGTATAGCTATAGTGTGTATTACATTAGCTGTGTATAGCTACAGTGTGTATTGCATTAGCTGTGTATAGCTACAGTGTGTATTGCATTAGCTGTGTATAGCTACAGTGTGTATTGCATTAGCTGTGTATAACTGCAGTGTGTATTGCATTAGCTGTGTGTAGCTACAGTATGTATTGCATTACATTTACATTTAGAGCATTTGGCAGACGCTTTTATCCAAAGCGACTTACAAAAAGCATTAGCTGTGTGTAGCTACAGTGTGTATTACATTAGCAGTGTATAGCTACAGTGTGTATTACATGAGCTGTGTATAACTGCAGTGTGTATTACATTAGCTGTGTGTAGCTACAGTGTGCATTACATTAGCTGTGTGTAGCTACAGTGTGTATTACATTTGCTGTGTATAACTGCAGTGTGTATTACATTAGCTGTGTGTAGCTACAGTGTGAATTACATTAGCTGTGTGTAGCTACAGTGTGTATTACTTTAGCTATGTATAGCTACAGTGTGTTTAGCGGTAGCTCCAGTGTGTTTAGCATCAGCTACAGTGCGTTGGTTCATGTGCAGGATTAAGCCATGTGCTTACATGACAGTTAATAGACAGATTGCCCTAACCAGATTAAGATCAGTTTATTAGTATGTAAATTATTGTGTGATTCTACCAGCTTACCAAGTAATACACACACACACACTCCCCCCTCACTCTCTCAGACTGGAGATGGTATGCTGCTCTCACACAGACCTTCTGTCTTCTGACATTGGTGCATCAAGGCAAATGCAAATAACACATGAATAAAGAAAAATGTGTGATTCTCGCTAAGAAAGCATGTCACGTCTTCTTATACTGAAGGACCAGACAACGTCACCATGGCAACCACCGCATCACCATCACCATGACAACCACAGCATCATATTGAAGACGATTTGTGTTTCAACACGTTTAGCAGACACACACATTACAGTCCTGCATGTATTACTACAAGAGTACACACACACACACATACATACACACACGCACACACACACACACAAAACTTTGGGATTAATAAAATACTGATCTGAATGAAAATGCTATCACCATGACAACAACACCATCACCTTGACAACAACACCACCATGACAACACCATCACCATGACAGTAACACCATCACCATGACATCAACAACATATTTAACTTGTTACATGATTCGGCAATGTATACATTTACCATACCAATGAACCTTTGAATTGAATTAGACTGAATTAAGAGAGAGAGAGCGAGAGAGATGAAAGGAGAGGGAAAGTGAGATAGAATGAGAAAGAGGAGGGAGAGTGAGAAAGGAAGAGAGAAGGAGAGAGAGAGGAGAGTTATTTCTGAAGATCAGGGGAGTGAGGGATGAAAGATGAGTATAGTTCTCAATCAGGATATGGACCATAAATAACATGATGTCACCACACACACACGTAATATTAAGTATATCATAAATAATACATAATAATAATAATAATAATTATAATAATTATTATTATTATTATTATTATTATTATTATTATTAGTAGTAGTAGTAGTAGTAGTAGTAGTAGTAGTAGTAGTAGTAGTAGTAGTAGTATGATTACTATTAGTAGTAATAGTTTCTGTACAGGTCTCTATCTCTACTCTACTACATCTACTATATACTATATATCTACTCTACTGTATCTCTGCTATATGTTTACTGTATCGCTATTCTTTACTGTATCTCTACTATCTAATCTCTAATGTATCTCTACTATATCTCTATGTGTCTACTGTATCTCTACTGTATCTCTATTCTCTACTGTATCTCTAATATATATCTACTCTCTACTGTATCTCTTATCTATTATATACAGTATATGTGCCTCTACTGTGCCTTTTGTATCTCTACTGTATCGCAGTGTCTCTTCTCTATCTCTACTTTTCTACTATACATATCTCTGCTATAGCTCGACTCGATCTCTACTGTATCTCTGTGTCTACTACTACACTAATGGCGGTCCTACTAGTGACCTCTGACCTCCAACAGAGCATCAGAGTGTGCAGAGATCATGTGGAGGTCACAGAGGCCAGACTGATTAATGATAGTGACGAGTGATTATAAAAAAAAGATGAGTATCTTAGATGACCATGAAATAATAATATAGCATGATGATAATATAATAGAATAGAGTAGGACTCACCCAGTTGGCTGCGTCTTTGTGCATACGCCACCACCACTGCTGCCAGCACCACACAACACAGTGATGTACCCAGGTTAGTCATCTGTAGACACACACACACACACAAGATGTTAAGTCTGAGTGTTTATGGTTGACAGATAGCAGTCTGAATTTATTTGTGAATTTCCAATAACATCCTGTCACTCCTCTCCCCCTCTCTCCTCTCTCTCATTTCTGTCTCCCCCTCTCTAATCTCTTTCTTTCTCCCCTCTCTCCCCCTCTCCTCCTCTCTCTGTCTCCCCCTCTCTCCTTCTCTCTCCCCCTCTATCCATCTCTCTCTATGTCTCCCCCTCTCTCGTCTTCTCTC
>OMKP01081923.1:0-11420 GCA_900302375.1 Bathygadus melanobranchus | reverse complement strand
CTCCCACCTCACTCGGTGTCTCTCTCGACCACACTCCCGCCTCTCTGTAGCTCCCTACATCTCGCTCCCCTCCACTGTCTATACCTCTCTCCCCTGCTCCTCCCTCCCTCACTCTCCTTGGAGAACAGGGCTAACGCCCACACAATGGCTGGTGAAGCTGAGCCGGGTGGATACATAACTTTCATATCTACTAGCGGTATTTAGCTTTCATCCAAAGCGACTTACGGTGAATTTTTAGATACGCATCACTAATGAGCAGTGTGTGAATCTTTCGGTATCTCGGAATTCAATCTGATTTCGATTGTTGGGGTCACGACTCAGACAAAAGGTGTTTGGAAGTTGTGAATGGATTCAGAGAAGATAAGAAGATGATAGAAGATAAGACTAGGATAAGGGTTAGGATTAGGTCAACACATGACATTAAAGGAACAGTTCATCACATGACATTAAAGGAACCGTTCATCACATGACATTAAAGGAACAGTTCATCACACATCACCATCACATAGCCTCCAAACATCGCTATGCTTCGCCACTAAGCAGCATGAACGCAGTGCTTGTGAATAGTCTCAATACTCAGTTCATCAGATCAGAGTAGATAAATAGCCCACTAGCTTTGATGACTAACGCTATGGATGTGTCGTCTCAGAGCTATTGTGAGACTAATTTAGGGCTGGCAATTAACCGAGAATTTATCAAATCAGACATTTAGAACCTCTCATCGTCTTAATCTTGATCGGGGCGGTTAATTCGGTTAATATCAGCTGTTAAATATCTCTGTGTTTCCCTAAATTATTTTAAAAATCACTAAGATAAGACGTGCACTCCTTTATTAAAAAATATATCCCAGCTTTAATGGTTCAGCATATTAACAGAACAGACCTTGTCAGAGAATGAGGGCAGTGTAAAAAAACACATAAAATAATGAATTGTTCTTGAATCATAATCAAGGTAAAAGATTGAAATAGTCGTGATATTGATTTGAAGTCATATCGCCTAGCCCCAGTGGTGGAAAGTAACTAAGTACATTTACTCTTTGGGGTACTTGTACTTTACTTGAGTATTTCTATTTTCTGCTACTTTATACTTCTACTCCACTACATCTCATATTAAATACATTATACTACTTTTTACTCCACTACATCTCAGAGGTAAATATTGTACTTTTTACTCCACTACATTTATTTGACAGCTTTAGTTACTGGTTACTTTGCAGATTTAACAATACAAAATATAATCAATAATCAATAAGGCTTTATTGGTCCCAGGGGGAAATTCACAAGCTACTCAACAGCATTCTAAATAATGAGTACTTTTACTTTTGGTATTTTAAGTATATTTTGATGCTAATACTTTGGTAATTTACTTAAGTTAAAAATGTAAATACAGGACTTTTACTTGTAACAGAGTATTTCTACAGTGTGGTATTACTACTTACATAAGTAACAGATCTGAGTACTTCTTCCACCACTGGCCAGCTCTAGACTACTCTGTACATTGTGTACACGTTTCTTAATCCATGTGTATTCCAGTTTGCCCTAAGGCACTACGGCACTAAGGCAGAAGATGGTGAGTAATCCTCAGAGACCCTTGCCCTACCCTAACCCCCCATCCATCTTCTAATGCCCACCCCAGGACAGCTGTGTGTGTGTGTGTGTGTGTGTGTGTGTGTGTGTGTGTGTGTGTGTGTGTGTGTGTGTGTGTGTGTGTGTGTGTGTGTGTGTGTGTGTGTGTGTCAACAGAAGGTTTCTCAGGTCAAAAGGTCTCCAAGACAGGTGTAGCTCGTACACAAAAGCTCTTAAGGTAATGAAGTGACACAGTGACGTGTGTGTGTGTTGTTATTGACGTGTTGTTGTTGGAGTAGGGGTCAAGAGGTTTCCCAGGGTCACTTGGACAGGTGTAGTTATGCAAAACCCTTTACATTAATCACACAGACCCCAGTCTGTGTGTGAATGTGTGTCAGCGTTAGTGTCTAACAATTCATCTAAATATTATCGAAATCGCAATATGGCCAAGTGCGATATCGCAGGAGCTGCAACTTTATTGATACGGGCAGAATATGTAAGAGATGCCCTGGACTACTTCTCCAGATGTAAGACAACCTGATTGTTTGGTACAGAGCAGAACAAATAATTTAAATATTTTGTTTTTATTTTGCTGTTTATTGATATCAAACAGTGAAACTAAACAAGAAGCCACTAATATTGCTTGTCCATTTCAGACGCTGTCTGTCTGTTGTCCAGAGCCCAGTCTCACTGCAACATAGAGCCCAGTCTCACTGCAACAGAGAGCCCAGTCTCACTGCAACAGAGAGCACAGCACACCCAACAGTCTCTACATCCACTCAGCTAATTACGCTCACCTCTTGCAGCTGTGTGTGCTCCTCTAACGAGCAACACCTGGATCTGGACACGCCCCCCCCTTTCATGAATATGTATGAATTTGACATGACCTATTTGTGCCTCAGCCAACCAACTAGAAGATCCGTGGTGGTGTGACTAAACAGACTTCGTAGCAGACTTGGTGCCAGACACAACGTGGGCTGTCTGATCTCCGCAGGCAGACCAACAGACGTGGATCGAATCCCAAAATAAAAATAACACATTTGTAAAGTGAAGACTATAACGGGAGATATTTTATGTTCTGGTTTCCTTGACGGACCCTTTATAACTGAGGTGTAATTAATGTGTGGATCCTAACAAGTTGTCTTGTTTGTGTCAGATCGCCAGTGTGGTCAATGGTATGGTTACCTCTCTATATAGGACCTTGGGTATTGGTAAATGTTATGAAACAGGTACAGAAAATAACCACATTGATACAGTGGAGAGAACTTGCCAGACCCTGCCGAATAATGGTTAAAAGTAAGGAAATATATATATATATATTTTTGCAGCAGTTGTTGTTCCTTTTGCTATAAACTTGACACATTAAAAGCATTAACTATAATTGATTTTCCCATCAAAAAGATAAATAAATATAAAAAAGATAGGACAGAAATAGACGGAAAGCTCCGGAATATCGATCCAAACACACTTTCCACTGCTGTGTCAGACCGGCGGAATCACCGCAACGGCTGAGCGCGCTAGCTTGCTAGGCTGCTAGCTTGTAAGCGCGCTGCGGTGGCTAGCAGCTCAGACGTGGACCAGACCAAGTGCTCCATAACAAAATCTCTGCTTTCCACTTGAGCGCACTCGGGCCTTGTAAACATCTCCTACGCGCTGACACTCGGAAGGCAGTCTGAGTGTGCCCACATTGAACCGCTTATAACGCTAAACCTGCCAGGGAAGGAAGCGTACGAGGAAGATGTGTTGTTCTTTTTTGGTTAAATACCGTGGAGAAACTTCTGGAAGACACTTGGTTTTCCCTCTCTGTGACTGAAGACTTGTAATGTGTTACTAGAAAGAGCTAAAGGCCTGGTGGTTTGAGGGGAGGGCGAGAGACACAGAGCCACACACGGAGACAGAGAGAGAGAGAGACAATTGACGGGAGGGGGTTGGAAGGATGGCGGGAGAGAGAGATATACAGAAAAAGAGAGTGAGGTGGCACTATTAAACGGAGACAGAAGAGAGAGGTTTGAGTGTGGCGTCTCAGACATAATTGCGCCACTCGGGGATAGCTAGCTAATAGGTGTAAAGGATCCAGGAGTGACATGGAGGTCAAACAGCCACGTTCTGCACCCTCTTCTTTGCAGTTAGCCTTCCTTTACTAACACTTCCTTTTCATGATGACGCTCATCCATTTTTCGTTTTTGGTTTCTGCGTCACGACTTCAGTCTCTCCTTTTAAACGTAGTCATCCTACCGTACCAATTAATGCAGACGTGGGCTACCCTTTCTCTCCGGCTCCGAGACACTTCCAACAATGTCTACTGAGACAAAGGAGCGCATGCGGCTGAGCAAATACTAAACCGTTATTAAAAATATAAAAAAAAACGACCTCTCATTTTCTCCGTCTCCCATCATTGGTTGTCTGCTACACACATGGGCGAACAAAGTGACGACACTCCCGCCCTGCTTGAGCTCAATAACGGCATAATTGCAGGCTTTGCAAATGTCTGATATCCTCCACGGCGAGCCGTTGTGGACGGTTCTTCGTCTGGTGTCATTTGTTTTCGCTCTCAGCTGAGTATTTCCACACTGCCTCTGCTTGGAAGAGCCTCGTTACTCTGAGAGTCTCAGAGCGGGTATTCTCTCTCACACACACGCACTACACTGAGGTCTTATTTCGTGATGTTCATCATCATCGCACATTGGAACATGAGAGAAATTGTTGAGTCATCGTGGCAGGGCACAGCATCATCAACTAGTGATGGGTGTTGCTGGCTCTAACTGTGCTAGTTTGATGTTCTAGCAGCCAGACAGCAGGGCGTAGGTTGGCCTTATCGATCTTATCTTATCTGATCTTTCATTATTCATCGCTGTAATGTAAAACAGCGGTGATAAGGTGAGCCACCGGCATTAGCTGAACAACAAATCTTTACTGCTTCCTTCGACAAACAAAGGATTGTCACACTAAAGAAGGCATCAGAAAACTGTAGTACAGATGACAGTGTATACATCAGTGCTTAGTCAATGCCCACATTGTGCATTGACCCCGTTTACAAAAATGCTTTTTTAGTATGCGATGATCTTTTCCTCAGAATTTGCCTTTCAGAAGAACATGAGCCCGATACGGTTCCCATTGCCAAGGCATATTTCATGTGCTGTCCATGAACAACAACACTACCACCCAGAATTCCTTTCACCTCCAGCAATGCTGCTCTATAGCTGACCTCATGACCTGATGACTTATGAAGACGCTATTACACACAGCTTGAGCCCTATTCTAACACTGCTCACACTGTTGTCAAACGTCCCTGGCCAACAGAGGCATCTGTGCCGCACTTCCTGTCTGCCTGAACACATGACGAGTGTCCGGCGAAGCGCAGGGCGCAAGGTCGGACGTTTGGAATATCGTCAGCCAACAAAGAAGATTCTGTTGGCTTTAGAACGTCAAACAAAGCCGCCCAGGGGAGCGGCAATGCTAGGTCGGGCTTCAACGCTCAACTCCACGCAATGCTGAAAGCTCATCATGCGTTGGCCTCTTTAGTTTGAGTTGACCTCACAGTGGGACTGTATCACTACATCCTGACAGGACCGACGGCATCCCATCGCATGGGCTCTCTGCCGTCGCAGATGTCTGCACTTATTTAGCTAGCGGGGAGGATAATTGGTGTGGCACCTGCAGGTGTGGAGAGACCTCGGCAGTCACGCTTCGGCAACATGCGGTGGGGTTTGTGCGTGTGTGTGTGTGTGTGTGTGTGTGTGTTTGTGTGTGACTTGTGACTTCGCCCACTTCTAACTGACAACAACCCAAACAAACAGCAATTAGTGAGGAGACGAAAGCCTTTGGGTCCTCCTCCGTATAGCAAACACAGGGGTCGCTCCGAGTGAAGACGTCACTTTTGACGTCTCCGTCTGCGGTCTGTGGCCGCGTCTGAGCCCATCTCGTTTTCTGTAAAGGCTGAACCGAAATACCATCGTTATATAAACTATGACGACGCAAGCGAACCCCTGGAGGTCGAGGTGGTGTTCTTGGGGAGTGGGTGGTGTGGTTAATAAGCCCCCACCCCTCTCCTTTAGCTCTGGTAGCAGCTCTGGTTACCATGTGTTTAAACCTTCACTGTTTCATACTGATGGAATATGGACACTTTTGTCAGGGATGTTTTGGGATGTTTTGGGATCAAAAGATTCAAAATGACACACACACACACACTTCCAGCAGTAGATTAGTGTAGTATAAATACACAAACTAAGCAGGCCAAAATAACCAATTAACGCCAATCTTAACTCCTACACAAAGCAGCCAAAGAACACTTACTTCTTCATGACGTTAAGTGAAATACTGCAGTGTGTGTGTGGTTGGTGGCTGGTTTAAGCAGCCTTACCTGGCCCCAGTCAGGCTGATTGGAAAAGCCACATTAAGTGGCTGGGCTTTCCAACACAGGATACGGGTGGATGTTGAATAATCCGGTTTATTGCAGAGGTTGTAGTAATGTCAGACAGAGCAGGTGGTCCATGCTAGCATGCTAGCGCGCTCCCTGAGTGTGTGGGGTGGTGGCTGGTTTAATCTGTGGGCATTCATTAGCCAATGCACCACAGGTGTGCAGCCTCACCCAACCCCAGACTCTCACCTCAGAGCCTGACTCTGGACAGGTGAGGCTGCTTAAACCAGCCACCAACAAAACACACTCCACAAATACAACGTAGGACTCAAGAGAGGACTGTAGTCGGAGGCCACTCTGCTAGACATAGCTCACAAAATGTTTGGTGTCCTACTTAAAGCAATGAAGAGAGAAATATTGTCGTTGTTTATTGAAATAATAATACCATTCATAATGATCAGAGTCCCACGATGTTTGCGTTAATTAACCGTTCCAATCTTTCTCGTTCAAATAGAAACATTTCAAATGAAATGATCGATTCAAGCTCGGTCAGGAAAACCGTACAAATGTACAAATATATACACGTGCAATGATACTTTAGGTTGGTGGTGCTGGATACGCACTTGTGTACTAGTTGTGTACTAGTGTATTAATGGGACAAGGGGGTATACGTAATCTATACATGCAAGTAGATCCATACAGATGGGGATGGGGTGGAGGTTGGAACAAGAGCGGAGGATCGCTCCACCTCAGTGCAGAGGTGAGTAAATCCATTTTAAAACATCACTTTGGCAGCTTAATGTGCCAACTGGAGCGCTCTATCGATTGTCTGCCAATGTACTGCTGCCAAGTCCCTGATCGGGACATGGGCTTGGTGGATGTGGGAGGAGGTGCCTCGTGTACGACGCGTACGACTGCTGCATCCACTGTTGGATGGTGTAGTGCTGGCGTCACCTTGACGATGTGGCGGTGACGTGAAACTTTGAACAAACGGGTTTGACGATCGAACGCATACTGTATATATATATTTTTTTTTACCTTCAGCAGAATTAACTTTATTGTCATTGCCATATGAAACAGTTGACTTTATTTCCAGACGATTCTGTAATCTAATCAGAGCTCAAAACGGACGCCATCTCACGTTCCTTCAGACGAGCGCTGCTGAGTCGCATACAGATGTGCTTACTGTACTGGCAAGGGAACGCGTCCAAACAGCTGTTAGCCATTCCCAGCGTTTCCCAGGCAACGGCGCAATGGAAAATTCCAGGGGAAGTTCCACGTGTGCTACAGCGTCGTGGTGAGCTAGTCCACTGCCCCGGGATGCCTCCAAAACATACTCCCCCATTCCTCCCCCCCTTGTGCATTCAGGAGCAGAGGGAATAGCGAATTCCCTGAAGGAACTTGGGAAGCGACACTTAAACCCCCTGACACTAAGAGCAACGCTTGGCAGCGATGCGTAAACAAACCACAAAGCTTTAAGCGGCTACGCTCGCTGACGTACGAGGTTCTACGGGAAGGAGGAGGGCGACTTAAGGAAACGTCCGAGGCTGACTGACCAGCGCCATTACTATCCTCTGCAGTCTCTGTCTCGTACCCTAGACCGGGCCTGTGATGGGACATCTAAAAACACCAACCCCACCCCTCAACCCCAACCCCTCCACCCCTGTTGAATGGCAGTAGCCTGCCTAAATATAGCAAGGGCAGAGGGGGAAACCAGGGGGAAGGAGAGGGGGACATGGAGAGAGGAATCCAACAGCAGGAAGTCAGGGGAGTGTACGGAAAGGACAGCAGAGATAAAGACAGCAGGGCAGAAGGAGTGAAGCGAGGGGGCAGTTGGTGAAATAGGGTGAGAGAAGGAACAAAAAGTGAGAGATTGGGCTCGAGAAGATAGCCTCGGGTACACACCTTGCACCTCCACACCGTGCGTGTGTGTGTGGTAACAGACCCAGGCCCTCGGCTGGTCGACTCAGACAGCCGGAACACACGACCCGGCAAAGGCAACTGCTGTTCCTACATGGTCAGGAGCTGTCAAAACCTTTAGCGTTGTGTACACATAATCAAATCATTTCAACTGAACTTACACTGAAACCTCGAATTTCAGTCCTCTCTATAATCAAGCCCTAACCCAATCCAACCAAATCTTACTCCGACCAGATACAATCAAAGCGCTCCAATGAATTAGGACGGAAATAGTCGTGTTAATTAAAGTGTGATCCCTTCCAGGCTTTAATAATAAAATCTAGCTTTTTTTAAATTTAATTAGTGACTACTGGCTGGCTGGTGTCACAATGTTATTATACCCGATTAATATCATCCATTTAAATATAAGCCTGTAAATCCCCTCCTTCTAATGAGTTGTAATGTGATACACTGCATTTATGACGTTATAATATGAATAGTACAATATGCATTTGTACTGCAGCTGGTCCCCTTGTGGTTTGCCATTTCAACCTTTCCCTCCAAAACATTCCCTTTCAGCAACACCTCCTATGCCATCGTAACGCGTTAAGACAACATTCGTTTCTTGTCTCCGGTCGTTATCGCCCTGTGATCCCATGCTAGCGCCGTGTCGCGCGGCCAGCGAGGGGATCCTTACATCCCGGCCACTGATCGCAGCGGACAAGGCCGCGGGAACACACTGAAAAAGCACATCCCTCTTAGCAGGTTGAGCATGAAATGTGGTTAGCCGTCAAGAGAGGGACAGATACAGGACGGGGGTGGGTGCGTGTGTGCGTGTATCTGCGTGTTAACAGATTTTCATGCATTCGTCATGTGATCATGTGAATCGGATGACAACGCCACACCGCACGGTTCATACAGAGCGTTTAGACACGCGTTTGCAGCACATTTAGTCATTAGTCTGCTCAGTCGTTTAGCGGACACTTTCCCTAGACCCTTCAGATGCCGGGATCATTTTCCCTAACCGATCGCTGGAGACGGACGACGCGTAGCCCGTACCAACGTCGAATGTGAGGTAATGCAATGCAAGGGACTTACCCCACTCTCACATCACAACTCTAAAATACACAGCAACAGGTTAGGAGAGAGTGAGGGAGAGATAGAGAGAGAGAGAGATTGATGTTCACTGATAGAGCAAGATAGGAGTGGACATATAGCCTACAAATCATCTGAAGCAGGAAGCCATGAAAACATGAGGTTGGGTAGAAGAAGGAACAAACAAACAAACGTTTGTTTACCCGGTGCGTTTCAACCGAGTCACAAAAGGCAGAGCGCCTGACCGGTCGGACACGGCCTTGCTGACCGCAAAGCTTCCCCGGAGGACAATAAAACCAGGTCATCCTTTCGGTCCCCTGGGCCTCCTCGCGCTGACTGTCAACGGGAGGAGGCCAGACGAAGCCTGTCGCTCAACATGACTCTCAGAACACACGGATGCTCTTGATAGAACAAACCGCTGCTAGGATGAGGGAATGCACGTCTGCATCGCTGCTCCTGAGGCACGAGCGTTGTTATTATCATTAGGTCTAGGATGGGCAATGTGGAAGACGCTGACGTGAACATCCACTCTATAATCAAACCCTAAACTGGGTTATTTATATAGCGCTTTTATCCAAAGCGCTTTACATCGCCTCACATTCACCCATTCATACACCGACGGTGGTGTCAACCATCCAAGGCAACAACCAGCTGGTCAGGAGCAGTTAGGGTTAGGTGTCTTGCTCAGGGACACCTCGACACTTAGCTAGGGGGAGCCGGGGATCGAACCAGCAACCGTCCGGTTGCCAGACAACCGTTCTACCTCCTGAGCCACTGGCGCCACAGGTCTAAAATGTCCTGCATCACACAGAGTGAGAGGAATTCAGTTTTTCCCTGTTGGACATCAAACCGTAGGAATATTGAGTCCAGCACATCGATTTCTATTGCTTTCGTAGCTCACTGTGGGAGTGGTGAACCCAGACAAAAGACGACAACAAGGAAGACCAAGATTCCTGGAAGACAAGGCAGGTTGAGCTTCCCCATCAAACCCAGCCAGATGGCACAGGTCCAGCCATAGGAAACTAGTGTGAGAGAGTGTGCGGGCCTGGGCCACATGTTAGTCACCGATCAACACATCAAGTGTGCATGTGTGTGTGTGTGTGTGAATCAGATGCAGGAAAGCAGCTCAATCCACTTAGAGGCAGTGGGATATATGGAGAGAGCAGTCGCTCAATCAGTCAGTCTGACATCATATGGTCCCGGGCTATTAGGCTGAGTGCCATCATCTCTCTCTCTCGTTCTCACGCTCTCTCTCTCAGGAACGATACCGGGGCTGCATTCAAGACAACCAACATGCAACACATTTAGCAGGGCACACCTCTGGGCAGATGTGAAGCACAGCCTGTTGCGCTGTGGAGAGTGGGATCTGTACGGTAATCTACCTTATCTGTGGCCCCATCCGGTGCAATGGCTTCATTTTACTGAGTTCATCTTTTAATTAATATAGGACGCAAAGTCATTAGAGGGTCACCAATTCATATGTGGGTCATTGGATAAAAGGTGGTACAAAATATATGACATGAATTAACAATTGTGGTTGTGTTTAATTATACTTTCAGACATTTGCAAGATGAAAGGTGACCAAGCACTCAACAAGTACCCGTGTCATGCAATAGTAATGTTATAACATTGACATATTCCGTGGCACAGCTGTAGAATGTCAACAAATAACTTGAAATGATATTTCGTCTGAAAATTCGCATAAGAAGTCTAATATAGTGTAACGTATTAAGATACATATCGCCTCACATGGGACATAGGCCTACAAGACACATGTCATGTGGCCAATTCTCCTAATCTTAGGTCGTTTAAATATAGCAAGGCTGTTGCCGGTGCAAGTTACACTTAAACACTTAGACGTTCGACTTAAACACGTTTAAAATAGAATAAAGATATATACACACACACACGATGAAGACTCGCATTGATCGCTTGCTAAGACTTCATGCATTTATTTTGCGCTCATATGTTAAGCAGCATTACTTTAATGGCGACAAGCACGCAATGCAAGCGGACCAGAACAGCATGCGAGGCTTTTATTGTGTGTTTAACGCACAAGTTTGCGGAGCCAACAGGCGCTACTCACATGTGTTCCGTCGGGAACTCTGCGACGGACACGAACGACATCGCAGTCAGGAGTAAAAGACCGATGGAAAAAGTGTAGGTATCCATAGCAATGCGTATTCCCATCCACGGTATTCACGGGAAAATAAGGAGGAAGAAAAACTCGATCCAAAAGGATGACGAGAAGACGCGTAAAGAGACCCAACAACCCAAACGGAGCGCCGTGCCGATTTTAATCAGACGCTGTGCACGCCATCGGGGCGAGTTAGAAAACAAACCTCGGCGTGTTCGCGTTTCTTTCTTTAATTCACCAACAGACACATGTCTCGGTTCCACCCCCCCGCGGTGACAGTAGGGTCTGGAGTTGTAGCCTACAGTAGACACGCAGACGGCGAACGGAAAGAGGAGAGAGGAGAGATGAGAGGGCACGTCGCCGATCA
>OMKP01081917.1:0-12236 GCA_900302375.1 Bathygadus melanobranchus | reverse complement strand
AGCTTCAGTTGGTTATAACGGACCCTCTGCTGTGACCCATGAAGCAGCTTCAGTTGGTTATAACGGACCCTCTGCTGTGATCCATGAAGCAGCTTCAGTTGGTCATAACGGACGCTCTGCTGTGACTCATGAAGCAGCTTCAGTTGGTCATAACGGACCCTCTGCTGTGATCCATGAAGCAGCTTCAGTTGGTTATAACGGACCCTCTGCTGTGACCCATGAAGCAGCTTCAGTTGGTCATAACGGACCCTCTGCTGTGACCCATGAAGCAGCTTCAGTTGGTCATAACGGACCCTCTGCTGTGACCCATGAAGCAGCTTCAGTTGGTTATAACGGACCCTCTGCTGTGACCCATGAAGCAGCTTCAGTTGGTTATAACGGACCCTCTGCTGTGACCCATGAAGCAGCTTCAGTTGGTTATAACGGACCCTCTGCTGTGACCCATGAAGCAGCTTCAGTTGGTTATAACAGTTGCTCTGCTGCAGGCGTTTTGCGGTAGATGTGTCACTAACCCTAACCCGTGTCCAATGAATTTTGGCAGTCAGTCAACTCCATTTGGTCTGTGAAGAATGAAAGTGATGGCTGTTCAGTCCTTTGTTTCATATACCTTGGATATGAAATGCTTTTTGTTTTAAACATGACATGATCATTTTCCCAAGGCGTTGTTCTGTAAACAGTTCTGTAACTCCATTATTACCAATTCTGAGACCCACTATTGAATTAGTATTGAATCATGAGAACATTATGAAATAATATCCAATGTCATCCCCGTGTCCAACTTGTACGTGTCCGTAGTCGTCACGTGTGATGTGACTTTTGGGATTTGAGTACAACACGTTGACGAATTGTATGTCTTCATTTATTTCATATCCCAGGGCTCCCCGGAGTTTGTCACCGTGTCCCAGTGTGTGCACTACTTTGAATGGAGGAGCTACACCGCCTGCAAGGACAAAAAGTTTAAACCATCCAAAGAGGTGGGTGTGTGAGGTTGTGATCTGACTGAGAAAGTGGGTGTGCGTGTGTGCATGAGCGTGTGTTAACTTGAGTGTGTGTGTGTGCGCACGTGTGAGCGTGTGTGAGCCTGGCTTGTGGGTAGCATGCGTCTCCATCAGGGTGCTGCTGGGCGTCACGTGTGCCACTACATTCAATCGAATGTAGCGCACGGGGCTAATCTGAAACCTCCTACACGTGGTTGTGGCTACACGCAGCACAGTTTGAATGGAAAATCAAGTGTTCTCTGGTGTGATGTTGACTCATACAAGAACACCCATGCATTATTGTACAGACTCTTGGCTATCACAACAGGAAAAACAAATGCTAGTCTAATTGGAGCTACTCGATGCCATTTGTATTCACGTTTATTTTCCGTCTCTGGTCAACACATTGCTGCTATTTATTTGGCTTCATCTGTCTTTTAAAAAAAATCTAAAACTTGAATGAAACCATAACGTGCGTCCCTGGTGGCTCCAGGTGCCGTGCTACGTGTTCGACAGCGACGGCAGGAAGCACGACCTGACGCCACTGATCAGCCTGACCACCGGCTACCTGGTGGACGACGCCGACAACTCTGTGGATTTCTACATCAACATCTGCCGCAGCCTCAGTACCCAAACCTCTGGTGAACCTCCGCCGTAGGGAATAATCAGCCCGGAAGTAGCAAAGGAAATGGAGCTTGTGGTCGGCTACTAGTCCGGGCCTCATCCGTCCATTAGCACTTCACGTTCATTTCCACTCACCGGTCCTGAATGTCTGATAGAATAGAACAAATTAAGCCCTGCTGCGTCTTGAAGAAACTCAAGACTAAGCACTGCGAGACTAGTGGCTGGCTAGCAGCCACCTCGGTGTTGTTGGTTTAAAAATGGCATGAGGTCATGCCATTGCTTTTCTCATTAGTGACATCCCTGATTAAAGTAGGCCAAAACATTTTCCCCACCCATAGTCTAGTTCTGTCGTTGTCTGTCGGCAGACATACTCTTGCCATTTCTCACTCTTCTCTTACTCCTCTCTCTCTTCTAGATCCCCGCAAGTGTCCAGCGGGCTCGGCCGCCTGTCTCACTGATAGTCATGGTACCTACGACATGGGCTCCCCAAGCCAACCGCTGGAGCTGGTGGCCCTAGACCGGTAGGGATGCCCATGGATTTGTCCTGTTTTGGACGTTACAACTGATGCCGATTCTGAATTGCTTGGAACTTGCCTTGCCCCAAAATAGCAGGGCCTGCAAATTGTTTAGATGGTTATTTTAGGGTTGAAAGTCTTGAAAGTCCCTTAAAGTAATTCTCACATATATTACTCACATAATTACTAGCCATCAGTCTAAATAAGGAAGTCATGTGTCTCCAGTACAACCGTTTTTCTCCTCACTGCCTCCATGCTGTCTTCAACAGGCTGCAGTTACACTACACTTCTGCCACTCCTGGGCCCGCCTTCTGCAACGGACACTCCCCCGCGGTCACCATCACCTTCATATGCCCTTCAGTCCGACACCAGGTCTCTCTTTCCTTCTGTCTCTCTGTCTCTGTGTCACACACGCATACACACAGACTGATCTTTGATCAAAGTAAAAAGTAACCTCGCTCCCAGGCGTTCTCATCGGCTGGAATGGGATGCTCCAAATTAGGGTACATGGGTTTAGCAGCGAGAGAGAGGGCGGGACTTTCCCTCGAGGGTTATCTAGTTCCTTTACATGGTTCGGATATTGCATTGTCCTCATGTTAATTCTCCTCGTTGTTGTTCTTCTTTTCTTGTTTTTGTTTCGGATTTCGGATGTCTCTGGTGTCTGCCTTTGCAGGGCAGCGACCCCAAGATGATGGCGAAGGCCAACTGTCGCTACGAGGTGGAGTGGGTGACGGAGTACGCCTGCCATAGGGACTACCTGGAGAGCAACACCTGCAAGCTGACCAGCGACCAGCATGACATCTCCATAGACCTCACGCCCCTCACACAGTCTTGTAAGTACACGCACACGCACGACGATTACTTACACGCATGACTCATTGTTCTGTTAGTTACGCTCGGCCGAGGTTAAAAGGAGAAGGACACGAGTCATTGAGCAAGACATGTTCTATTTTTAAGCTATATATATATATATATATATATACACACTATATGGCCAAAAGTCAGTGGACACCTGACCATCACACCTATATGAGCTTGTTGGACATCCCATTCAAAAACCATGGCCATTAATATGGAGTTGGACCCCCCTTTGCGGCTATCACAGCTGCCACTCTTCTGGGAAGGATTTTGGAGTGTGTCTGTGGGAATTTGTGGGAATTTGTGCCCATTCAGCCAAAAGAGCATTTTTGAGGTCAGGCACCGATGTTGGACGAGAAGGCCTGGCTCTCAGTCTAATTCCTCCCAATGGGGTTGAGTTCCTCCACACCACACTTTTGCAGGTTTACAAGTTCACTGCTAACTTTTTCCTCTGCTCCGCGTGCATCCACCACCACTCTCTGCTGCTGGCACTCTCTCACACGCTTAACATGTCCCTACCGTCCATATGCAAACCTACGCCCTTGATAGATATGTATATACCGTATAAAAAACAGAAGTGGAAGGCGTGCGTATGTGTACCTTTCAGGGACCATGGTCTGACTGCTCGACACACCAGCATTGAGCTGAATTGGTGTTATGCCTTCCTGATTTTAGTGAAGCACTTGGTTATCTGTTCTCTGGTGAACTAATGAATGCCCAACATGTGTCTTGAATTGGGGCTCAATTGCCAATTAGTAAAATGGCAAACATTTAGTATCGCAGAAACATTCACACATGCTGCTATTAGACCCACGCCCCTGCAGCAATTTGTACGTTATCTCCCCCCTAACCTTGACCACCCTTCGGCTCCCGTAGCTTCAGACCACCCGTACTACGCAGAGTCCAAGGCGGACGATGGTGGGCCTGGTTACGTCTACTACCTAAACGTTTGCGGGGAGATCCACACCACGGAGTGCGGCCAAAATGAGGGCTTTGTGTCGGCGTGCCAGGTGAAGAGTAACGGAGACGTCAAGAAGATCGCCGGCCGATACCAGAACCAAACACTCCGGTACGCTGTTGTTGTACCCCTTCCTCCTCCACCTCCTCCTTGTCTTTTGCTGTCATTCTGTGTCTGTCTGTTCGACGGTGATCGCACTAACCTTTCTGGAAGGAGAGCGTGCTCTTCTGTGTTCCCTCTCAAGGTGTCTTCCTTCTGGAGTTCTTACTTGCACTTTATAGGGCTTCGGGCTGGTGTTGTATAGTAATGGGCCTGTGGCGCCCTTTGAGACTGCAACTGTGATGACGGGCTATACACATAAAATGCACTTGAATATAAAAGAAAAAAGACAGTCATAGCACTAAAAGGTGGCTAGTGTTTTGAGTCATCTTATTTTCAATAAATGACATGAATGACTTCCGTATTCATATATTTATTTTAGAATGGTAATGCGTTGCTAATATATATTTATTTCCATATGTATGGGGTTATTCATTTGTTTGTTGTCCTGTCAACAGAACAATAAATAAATAATCCCCTAAATACGAAAATCATAATTTTGATTTATCAAACCTTTGATATTAACTAATTAGTTATTTGACACATTTATGAATTCATTTATTGACACTTTTTCACACTTATTCATTCATGTTCAATTATGTCCCATTTGGTCCTCCATACCTGTACAGTTACTCCGACGGAGATCTCACCCTGATCTACCCAGATGGAATGAGGTGCACGTCTGGCTTCCAGCGAATGACCATTATCTACTTTGACTGCAAGAAGGACGCGGGTGAGAGGGCCGGGCCATGGGTGACACCATGCTGGTGGTGTCAAGAGTTCTCCTAGATAGCAGTAGCCTCGAATAGCCACGGCTGGCTACGTTATGTAGGAACAGTCTGATGTTTACAGTTGGTGTTACATTCGCTATTGACTTATAATAAGTACATTTGTTGAAAGAGTGGAAACAACAATGTATCTCTGATATATTGATACATATCTCTCATGATCGCTCGGTTAATAGAACAAGTTTCAAGCACTTATAATTGCTGGGTCTTTTCAAAAACAATGGGATCAATCTCAAACAAAAGCTAAACGTCTCATATTACTTACACCACGATATGATCTACCAGGTCTGGTAGATCTGGTAGATCATCTTTAAGTTATCCTAACCCTTCTAACTTCTGTAATGCACACTTTTGCACCTGGTCAGAACATGGTGCCCAAACCTCTTGCGCGTCTCTCTCTCGTGGATGTGTGACTCCTGTTGTGTCGAATCCTCAGAAAACAACGGCCGCGGGAGTCCCGTGTTCGCGGGCGAGACCGACTGCACCTACTACTTCAGCTGGCAGACCGCGTACGCCTGCGTCAAGGAGAAGGAGGACCTGCTGTGCAGGCTGACGGCCGGCAGGAAGCATTACGATCTGTCGCCGCTGACGCGATACCCTGGTGAGTAAATGCTCCGCACGCTTGCTCGGGCTTACCTCTTGTCTCATCTCAGCTCTGGAGCCCCCGGAGTCCACGAGCCCACGCCTGTATCCAGGGGTTACAGAGGCTGTACTCCGTTGACACGGCTCACGCGACTGTAGCACAAATACTGTGGGAGTATACGCTAACGCTGCCGTAGGACACGACAACACAGCAGATATAACGTTTTTTATTTGACTTCTATTGGAGGAATGGTGAAGAGTATACTACACAGTGTTTTGGTATATTGACACATTTTGTACCTTTTTGAGGCGCATGCACACGTCTGTAACATCGTTAACTTCGGCACAATATTGGCTTTGAGACACAGTGGCCAGTGAATCCATGTCGCCGATATCACGCTCAACATTCACCAAAAGTAACACAGTCTGAGGCTTTTATTTGATCAAAAAAATCACCAGATTTAAATCAGTCTGATGGTAATCCAAACCCTGTGCTACTCTTGTCCCAGCATGGCCCTTTATAAAGTAGAGCACAGAACAGATCCGTCTCTGTCCCATACTGCCGACCTTTCCCCCCGCGGCTAGCTTTACTTAGAACCAGCACTGCGCTGCCTCCGTTTCTAAACAAGGAGTGACTGCATTGGACCAGAACCTCTACGAACAGATCCCTCCTTTTTTATATACGCAAATAATTCAGTTTTTGAACATTTAGTCGTTCGTGTTGATTGCGGTATTCGGACTGATTTGACTGGGTTGAGCAGGGCGGTATCCTAATAGCCTCACTGAACTCTTGTTCCTCCCCTACAATCTCCTTTCTTTCACTCTCCCCCGTCATGGTCGCCATTTCATCCCACTCTCTCTCTCTCACTCGCTCTCTCGTCGCCGGCGCTCAGAGGCGGACACCGCCGAGAACTGGGAGGCGGTGGACGCCAACGCACCAGAGACGGACCCCCGGCGCTTCTACCTCAACGTCTGCCACCAGGTTATCCGGCGGGGGGTCACCGAGGGCTGTCCTCAGGAAGCCGCCCTGTGTGCCCTGGGTAAGGAAGACCACTCCGTCCCCACCCTCTGCTAACGCCACAGTAGGGATGGATGGATGGATGGATGGATGGATGGATGATATTGCCATGTTTTAACAGTATCTGAGTCAAAATGTATCTATGTGAATCTATTTTTGAAAATGGGCATTAAAAGAGGTAAAAATGTGGAAATTATATGTAATAGGGTGGGGGACAGTAGAAACATACTATTAGAATGGAATTGAATTTGCTCACTCGTGATTCTACTTCTCATGGGCTGTTATGTGGAGCATGTCAAATGAGCTTATGAAGAAACACTAGCCCTTCTTAGGGCAATATTCCGGGATCTCTGTATAAAAGGGGCTGCTCACCTTTGTTCTCCCGCCCTCGCTTTGTCTGCCAGGTAAGGACGGTGAAGCCACCAACCTGGGCCGGTTTCTCTCCGCCCCACAGACGACGGAAACCCAAAGCGACGTCCGACTGGTCTACAGCGACGGCGACGAATGCAGGGCGAATGTGAAGATCAAGACCATCCTGACCCTCAAGTGCAAGCCAGGTGGGTTTGTGTGTCTCTGTGTGTGTGTGTGACTCATTTGCAGTTCTGTTCATGTGTGTTTATGTGGGTGCACTTGGAGACCGACACCATGAAGCGGTGACCGTAAATATGGCCATGAATACCAAAAAGCTCTATCTACTAATGACACACGCCTTGGTAATTTAATAAACGTGAATAGAGCAGCCACCAATCTTTGTTCCTTTTATGGTGAGGAGTCACCCAGAATAATGCCTGTGTGTTTTCTCTTCGGGTGGATAGCGCTAGTCCTGCTGTGCAATTTCATCAAAACGTTGCATAATGTTCAAACCGATCTATTTGTACACTCACACTCTGGAAGCGTCTTAGGAAATGTATAGGCTGTATTAGAGCTCTGCCGTAACGGTGTCGGATGCTGAGTGGATTTGCGATGAGTGGATTACAATAACACATTTGTTTTAACGAATTGAACGGTTAACCGTTTGACATCCCCCAGAACACGCATTCACCCTCCTCCTCCTGCGCAGGTGATCTGGAGAGTGCCCCGATGGTGCGGAGTGTGTCGTCCGACGGCTGTGTCTACGAGCTGGAGTGGTACACGGCCTCCGCGTGTGTGCTCTCCCAGGCCGAGGGCGTCGGCTGCAAGGTGGAGGACGCTGAGGCCGGTAGGCGCGCGCACGCACGCAAACACAACACACATACGCGCACATAAATAAAACACACACACACACACGCAAATGAAACCGCCTCCATGCATATGCAAACAATCTCCTCCTCATCTTCCTCCCAGGTTTCTCCTTCGACCTGTCGCCCCTCATGAAGGCTGACGGCGGCTTCTACAACATCTCCGCCCCTAGCTATGAGTACTACGTCAACGTCTGCGGCCCGCTCTCCACCGCCCGCTGCCCAAAGAAGGCCGGTTCCTGCCAGGTGGACCCGAGGTACGCAGGAGCACGTACGCAGCGTACGCGCTTGAGGGCCGCGTGTGTTAGCTCAACCGGCAGAATGAAACTCAACCACCCAGAATGCTTTGCGTCTT
This sequence comes from Bathygadus melanobranchus, assembly GCA_900302375.1. Lineage (NCBI taxonomy): Eukaryota > Metazoa > Chordata > Actinopteri > Gadiformes > Macrouridae > Bathygadus > Bathygadus melanobranchus. The sequence goes on along the minus strand of OMKP01081917.1, from coordinate 4,245 downwards.
CACTGCTCGCCATATTTGAATTTCCAGACTGATTTAAGGCCTAGTCCACACGTACACGGGTATATATTTTTCAAGTGTAGCTTTATGCGTTTTGGCCTTTCGTCCACACACAAACTCTGTTTCACTCTTTCCAGGGTGAAGACTTTTAGAATCTCTGTATTCATTGTTAACATATAGACAGGGAAAACAGATTTCTTGGCTTGTAACGTCAGTGTGTGCCGTTACCTCCTTTGTTTCCATTTTGTAAACAAAGGACATTTTGTGCGGATGTAGCCTAAATAGTGCTGGTGTTAAACTTGTGTTAAACTTGCTAACTTTATATTGGAGTGTGATATTGTGAAATAACTATCAGTCACTGTCAGTCCACACATAAGGCTAACAACACCATTGTTGTTAGCCTACCAGAACCGGCAATACATTTTTTTTTCAGGCTTCTGACTGTCGAACATGGCTTATGTTCTGGGCTATGTTATGGGTTATATCGCCACCTGTTGGTTTGGCATGCTCTTGACAGTGCTTGACAGAGATTGTTTTTTAAACAGTGCTTGTGTGGACGGGATTTTGGCACTGCCATTGCGTGAGATATTTTTGCAATCAGCAGCAGAAACAATCCATATTTGGGACATTGAGGGCGGGAATTGAAAGGTTGCCTCGCCATAGTCAATGGCCAGAACTCTTTCATATTCAATCCTTAATAACTTTTCTAAACAGGATCTCCCAAATATGTTGCCACGAAACCCAAGATGTTGCCACGAAACCCAATATGTTCACATGAAGCCCAATATGTTCACATGAAGCCCAATGTGAACGGTTCATTTGTGTCTTGCTGTTCATCTTGTAACTCTCTCTTTGTCTTTGTCGCTCTCTTGTCCTCACTCTCTCTCTCTGTCTCCCTCCCTCCCTGCCTCCCTCGACAGCTCCAACTCGTGGAGCCTGGGAGAGGCCAGTGACCGTCTCTCGTACTACAACGGTGTGATCCAGCTGGCGTACCGGAACGGCTCCCGGTACAACAACCAGGATCACGTCCTGCGCTCCACCCTCATCTCCTTCCTCTGCGACCCGGACGCCGGTGCCGGCGCCCCCGTGTTCCAGGTCTGCACCTCGAACCAAAGAAGTGCAACGGAGTTGCGCGATGTTTATGGTTCATTGTTAAATCTTAATTATAATATTGTAATTATAAGATGTAAAGACACAAGCAGCCTCTGGATTTCTGAGGTGTAAGACCCTTTTCCAAAGTCTGTGTCTGTACCAAGTCTAAGGAAGTTGGCACAGTTGCTCCGTTCAAGATAGAGAAACATAAAATGGAGAATAGAAAATAAAAGTCCAAATATATCTAATTGATATATCTAGCTCTATCTCAAAATCAATATTGTTGTTTTGTGACGTAGGTGGAGGACAATTACACATACAACTTCCGCTGGTACACGTCCTACGCCTGTCCAGAGAGACCCCACGAGTGTGTAGTGACGGACCCCACCACCCTGGAGCAGTATGACCTCTCCAGGTAATGTCCAGCAGTTTGTCAAGGTCAGAGGGGCTCTAGGTCCAGCATGTGTTACAAATCTGGTGTCATTTGGTACACATGCTGGACTTGGTCCAGATTTTTGAAACTTTCTATGTACAGAAAAATCTATCCGGACCTTATGGCTCTAATAGGCTAAAATGGATAAACATTTTCGTCAATCAGGGTGGTGTGGCTGATCAGGTCAATTTGACCTCCACCTCCACCCCTGGGTCCTGGGTGGTGGACACTGCGTCCACCCCACCAAGAGGGGTTAGGGGCCGGTTAGGGTTAGGATTAGGGGGGACGTGGGGGTCCACCGTGGAAGCCTCAGGCCGGTGGGGGTGAGGTGCTGTGGGTGAAGAACGGTTAGGGTGAGATGAGGTGGATGGTTAAGGTGAGACGGGGTGTGTGGTGAGTGGTTAGGGTGAGATGAGGTGGATGGTTAAGGTGAGACGGGGTGTGGTTAGGGTGAGACGAGGTGGGTGGGGGATGGTTAGGGTGAGATGAGGGGGATGGTGGGTGGTTAGGGTGAGACATGCAGAGGGAGAGTTCGTTAAGGTCAGGGCAGGGGGAGGCAGGGGTGTGCCGTCCTCTGGCAGGGCTCTGGGATGTGGATGGGGTAGGGTTAGGGTTAGGTCACCCTCAGCTACTTTTTAATATAGGAGAATAATGCTATGCCATATGTGGCGTAATGTCAGAAAGTAAATAATGATACAAATGATAATTACAGTTCAATTACAAGGGACACTCCCATATTGATCGTTAGTTATTAAAGGGACACTCCCATATTGATCGTTACAGTTCTTTAAGGGACACTCCCATATTGACCGTTACAGTTCTTAAAGGGACACTCCCATATTGATCGTTACAGTTCTTAAAGGGACACTCCCATATTGATCGTTAGTTATTAAAGGGACGCTCCCATATTGATCGTTACAGTTCTTAAAGGGACACTCCCATATTGACCGTTACAGCGGATTGTGAAAACCCCCCCGCAATAAAACAATACTCTCCTATATTAGAAAATAGCCGGGCGTGACGGCTCCCCTTAAGTGTCTGAAGCCTCATAATGACGTTTTTCTCTCCGGCCACCAGCCTATCCCGGCCCAGCTCCGGTAAGAACTGGGAGTCGATGGACATGTTCGACCCCATCAACCTGCGCAAGTACTACATCAACGTGTGCCGGCCCATCGCCGCCGTCACGGGCTGCGACCGCAACGCCTCGGCCTGCCAGATGAAATATAAAAATGAAGTGCGTTTTGAAGATGTGTCATGTTTCTTGGTTCATGTTTCATGAACATAACATTGGTATATGAGATCAGTTTCAGCTAGCCTAATAACATTGGTATATGAGATCAGTTTCAGCTAGCCTAATAACATTGGTATATGAGATCAGTTTCAGCTAGCCTAATAACATTGGTATATGAGATCAGTTTCAGCTAGCCTAATAACATTGGTATATGAGATCAGTTTCAGCTAGCCTAATAACATTGGTATATGAGATCAGTTTCAGCTAGTCTAATAACATTTAGATGTGACATCAGTTTCAGTATCACTGGAATCTAAGATTCCTATTCTCTATTGCCGCTCTATCTCTCTCGCTCTCTCTTGATCTCATCCAGGGCATTCAAAGGGTGGAAACGGTGTCGGTCAGCAACATGGGTGTGGCCAAGCGTGGCCCTGTCATTGAGGGCCGCGACCGCCTACTGCTGGAGTTCACAGATGGCTCGCCGTGCGTGTCGGACGGCCTGCACCTCACCTCCACCACGCGCATCCATCTGGTGTGCTCCCGGGGAGCTGTGGTGAGTGGCGGGGCTGGGGGGAGGGTAACTATATCCAACACGTGATTTCTTTTGACGTGTGTTGCGAGGGCGGGAGACTGGACTGGAGTGGAGTGTTTTTTTTGTTTGTTTTTTAAACGCACTTCTGAGGCGTACTTTTTTGTAACATTATTTGGAACGTTATTTTCTAACAGAATGATAATATGGAGGGCGGCACTAGCTAGGTAGCTAGATAGACGGTTGTCTAACAACCGGAAGGTTGCCGGTTCGATGCCTAGCCGCCAAGTGTCAAGGTGTCCCTGAGCAAGACACCTAGCCCCAACTGCTCCTGTTGCCTTGCACTGTTGACACCACCGTCGGTGTATGAATGGGTGAATGTGAGGCAACGTAAAGTGCTTTGGATAAAAGCGCTATATAAATAAAACATTTACCATTTATAATACACAGATGAGACCACGGGTTCACAATCATCTATGTAGCTTGCCGCAATGTGGGGAGATAACGGTGCCCGCCACATGCAATTCATCTTTCAATTCAACAGTTATCGTATACGTCGGTAAAGCCTCTCGGAGGTACAGTGCAGAGACTTATCGTGGATGTTGTTCACGATGTGTGAGCTCACTATCATGAGCTCTTCCACGTCTCTTTGCAGTCGTCGGGCCCAAAGTTCCTCATGTACCAGAACTGCACCGCCGACTTCAAGTGGGAGACCCGCGCAGCGTGCGCCATCAGAACCGCCCAGAACAACGTGAGTTCACACACACACACACGCGCACTGCGCTGATAGAATCATATTGTTTTTAACATAGCAAAGCACATGGAAGCTTCCAATACGATTTGAGTCTATTTGGGACACGAAAATATGACTTGTCGTGTGTGTGTGTGTGTGTGTGTGTGTGTGTGTGTGTGTGTGTGTGTGTGTGTGTGTGTGTGTGTGTGTGTGTGTGTGTATTTGAGATT
>OMKP01081892.1:0-11614 GCA_900302375.1 Bathygadus melanobranchus | reverse complement strand
TCTGTTCTGTATGCTTCAACGAACTGGACTTGATGTGTTAGTAATACACACACACACACACACACACTCAGAAACGCACACGCACACGCACATACACACACAAACACACACACACACACACTCAGAAACGCACACGCACACGCACACGCACATACACACACACACACACACACACTCAGAAACGCACACGCACACACACACACACCTGACAAGGCCAGACAGATGGACAGTAAGACATAGTTAGACCTACAAGGACACATGTGCAACACACACACACACACATGCACGTGAGCCTCCTGAAAAGCATGCATCATGCATAGCTGCACTTCTGTGCTGCGCATTCCTGGGACAGAGCATTTGGGAAATTGCCAATTTGAGTTTTAGTTGGTTCAGTATTAGTTTGTTCAGTTAAGCCTCCGGCTCTCTCTCACACACCCACACACACACACCCACACACACACACACACAAACACACACACAGTAGTCTAACCATGGGTAGATTAGGTGCTGATATGTTTGTTATCGAGACTACCCCAGATAGGTGCTTGTCAGCGCACCAAAACACACCAAAACACACTACAACACACCGCCTTGACCTGAAACACTAGAACGGACAGAGCGACGGTGAGAGATACCGGGAGATACAGAGAGAGAGAGAGAGAGAGAGAGAATTGTCTAAAAAGGTCATGTTTGCGAGAGTCATAATGTAGAATATAAACCTGTGTTTTAGCTTAGGAACAGGCCACATGTCTCTGACACATACACACCAAACTTTCCCCTCCACACACACACACACACACACACACACATACCTAATAGATGTGTCAGGGGTTCCGGTCCAGTCCTCAGAAGAGGAAAAGTTCTCTGAAATCGGAAGAACCAAAAAAAATTTTTTTTTTAGAAAGTGTAAAAAAACAGTGTCCAGGAACTTCAGAAGAGTAGAACACCAAGTGTTCTACAACAGGGGAAATGTAGAACCCTAGACAGAGCTTATCAAGCAGAACCAGTGAGAGACAGCTGCTTCTATCTCTGTGTGTCTCTGTGTGTGAGTGAACCGGGACCTGAGTATCTCATGCTCTCAAGGCCAAATGTACTCCTCCCACTCCCTGTCTTGACTCCGCCCACTTCCTCCCCTCCCTTACTAGTGGAAACCGGGAAGGCTGGGAAGCAGGAAGTAGAACCCTTACTGCCAATCACATGGCCTCTCGGACCCTTTATCACCCGCGCGTGCCGCTTCCCGCTCCCCAACTCTCCATCTCCTTACTCTGTATCGCTCCGTCTCGACTCTACACCTCGCTACCACTCTCCCTCTTCATCTCTCTCTCTTATCCCCTCACATATCTCACTCTCTCTCGCCACCTGTGTATCCCTCCACCTCTCTCTGCGTCCCTCACAAGCTGCATCACACAAGCTGTGGGAATATTTAGGTGGAAATAAGATTAACATTGGAAAAGTACTTGAAGTATTAAAATCCTTCTCTTTATCCCTCCCTTCTACCCTTCTCTATCTATGTTCCCTCTTTGCTCCTCTACAGCTGTCCGTATCTGTTATTATTGGTTGGTTTCTGGGGGCTACAACAGGGTAATTAGTTACTGACAGTTACTAAACAGCTACTAGTTAGTTACGAGTTACAGTTACTAGTTACAACAGGGTAGTTACTGACCGTTACTAAACAGCTGTTAGTTACAGTTACTATGGTTACAACAGGGTAGTTACTGACAGTTAGTAAGCAGCTACTAGTTGCAGTTACTAGTTACAACAGGGTAGTTACTGACAGTTACTAAACAGCTAAACAGTTACTGACATTTCCGATGTAGTCACTGACAATTTGGATGAAAGCAGCTCTTAGCTCATTAGCTCCCTTCCTAGGAAACTTTCCTTTTATGATGCAGTTCCAAGTTAGGAAAATAAAAGCGTGTGGGAAGGAAATGATTAAAATCCCACCGAGCAAGAAAAGCAGCAGGGGAGGAGGAGCAGGGAGAAGTGAGAGAGTTAGTAAGAGGAGGGGCAGGAAGAGGAAGAGAGGGATGTGGCAGAGGAAGAGGAAGAGAGGGGGGAGGAGGACGAACAGAGGGGTGAGGAGGAAAAGTGAGAGAATGGGGAAGAGGAGGATCAGGAGGACATGAGAGGAGGAGGAGGAGCAGAATAACAGTGTGATGCTGGTCTAGCAGAGGATATCCTGACATTAGCGCCAGCACACCTCCTCTCCACATCATCATCTCAGATCTATCCTCTCCTCCTCCCTTCTCTCCATCTCTCCATCTCTCTCTCATTCTTTCTCTCTCTGTAATGTGCACCCCTGCACATTACAGAGGAGGGGGACATACCTGTCTAATAATATAATACCCATAATCCTCTGCTGCCCATCCACCCACACACTACCGGGGGATGGTAACACACCTCCATGAGAACACACAGACACCTGGACAGGTGCGTGGGAGTGTGTGTGTGTGTGTGTGTGGTCTTAGAGTGTGTATGTGAGAGTGTGCATTTCTTAGTCTGTCCAAATAGATGACACTGAAACATACACACATACTCAGGGTGTCAATCCAAAAATGTGATATTCACCACACACACACACACACACACACACACACACACACACACACACACAGTGCTGCAGGTGATCTTGTTTGAGTGGCGCTGAAAGACAGTGAGGAGAGTAGAGTTACCGTGGCAACTCTCAGACGTGCTTTGTTGGAGCAAAATACCCTGTAATCTGTACCTCTACTACACACACACACAGACACACACACACACACACATTCCAGGGCTGTGAGTAGCAGTGCAACATATCACGTTACTGCTCACATTTCACATGCCCATACAGGCCCAGCCCTGATCACACGCACGCACGCACACAAGCGCGCACGCATACATACACACAAACACACACACACACACACATTCTCTCACACACACACAAATATTCACACAGCTCGAGTGTCACAATCCATGAAATATATCTGATGGAGCCGACAGCAACATCTAACTGTAATCTATTAAAGGGGAACCTCGCCACTTTTCAACCTTATCTCTATATATCCACATTAGGGACATAGTGTGAAAAACGCCTGCAGCTGTTGCCGATGCTCTCTGTGTCTCTGGGGCGCAGCTCAGCCCAGATGCAAAATGTTACCCCAACTCCATCATTTGACAGGGTTGGATGACGCAGAACATGCCATCCGGCAGACAAAAGTAGTGGGGAGATCTGTGTGCAGGCAACATGGAGGAAACTTAATCATTGGGCGACAGTAGTTCAGGGGGTAGAGCGGTTGTCTGGCAACCTGGAAGGTTGCTGGTTCGATCCCCGGCTCTGCCTAGCTAATTGTCGAGGTGTCCCTGAGCAAAACACCTAACCTTAACTGCTCCTGACCAGCTGGTTGTTACCTTGCATGGTTGACACCGCCGTCGGTGTATGAATGGGTGAATGTGAGGCAAACGTAAAACGCTTTGGATAAAAGCGCTATATAAATGCAGTCCATTTACCATTTGCACGTACTACCCACACAAAATGATACAAAGCCGGTTGAAAAGCAGCAAAGTTCCCCTTTAAGCACAGAAAATCAACAGGTACATGACACAAACAAAAAAAACGGAGACAAAACTCTAGCCTCACCTAGCAAGTAGCGCTGTATATCGCCTAGCATGTAGCGCTGTATATCACCTAGCGTGTAGCACAGTTAGTAGTGTATACTGTATAGTGAAAGGGGAAGGTTAAAGGCATAGTGGTTAGATTGTTCTACTCCCAGCTAAAAGGTTCTGCGTTCCCTACTTGAACAGTACTAACCAAATACCTCACACACATAGACTGTGACTGGGTGTCAAGTATCGATACTTGGCACCACTGTATCGATATTGTATTGTGGAAAAAGGTATTGCTGATACTATGCTGTATTAAATATTTCCCACCACCCCTAGTAAATCCTATATGACCTGTATATGACTGTGTAGCATATATTTAACCAAGCCTCATTTTGAAGTTTGAAGGTGGTTTGACTGGCAGCTTCACTACATGTGACTCTGTGTTGATGTTTGCACAGCTAAACGGCCCATCGGGTGTTGACGTTGTGGACGTATGTTGACGCACACGCCTACAGGTAAACAGACTGCGAACACACACACGGCTTACCATGTCACAGGCCTACACGTGAACATGTTTAACAGCAACTCTGACCCAAATACTACCACAAACACACAAGACACAGAAATACACAGGCAGATACACACACAGGCACACGCACACACTAGAAAGTAGATACACAAACACACAAACACAACAGACATGGAAACAGACTTCTTCAGTAAATAATTATATTCATGCTATATTTAATTATTAGTAGCCTAATTATATTATTAATGATAATTACAACATATTTTATTATTACTATTATTACTATTATGTACTTATAACCAAAACCAAACCAAAACCAAAAGGTCATATCAGGGTGTAGTGTGTGTAATGTGCCAGTAAATCTGGCAGTTGTTCAGCTAATGATTAGCTTAACAGACACAGCAACACAAGCGTGGTGAGATGACAGGAAGTGATGCATTCAATCTCAGATAGAAGCTGGCTAGGATAGTGTTTAAGGTGTTTGACTCCCAGCCCAAAGAACAACTTCGAACCCACAATGTCCAGTCTACCTGTAGGCATCCAAGACCCCTAACCCCTACCCGATCCTTAATGACATGTATCTGAATTTGCAGTCTCTTTAGATAAAAGCATCTGCTAAATGACTGAATATAAATAGAAGCACACACACACACACACACACAAAAACACAACACTGTTAATTTGGACCCACTGCTTAGTAGGTCAGTGGGTCCTGTGTGTGAGTGTGAGTGTGAGTGAGAGAGAGACAGAGAGAGAGAGAGAGATCCGGACGGCTGCTGTTTGAGGGTGGGGCACTTAAGACCCTCCAAAGCCACGCACGCACAAATAGAAATGCACACACACGTGCACAAACACATGCTTCCTGTAGAGTGTGTGAATATTTCTTGCCCAAAACAGGACACACACACACACACTCACTCTGAGTCCAATTCCAATCTAACTCTATGTCAAATGCCAAACTCAAGGCTTCAAAATGGTAGTCCACAAACCAATGGGTGACGTCACAGTAAGTCATGTATTAGATACAGACTATGCCTCAGACTATGCCTCAGGCCTAAATACATTGCTCAGTTGCTGTGTTGCTCAATTGGAAATGCAAGGCATTACTACTTCCAGGGTCAGGAGTTAGATTTCCACTTGCTGTCACGCAGACACAGACAACTGTGTGTGATGTGTGTGTGCAGATGCTAGAATGTGAATAAACAGCACATCCTTTAGTATGACTGCTACAGACATGTGCTGCACTAGGGCTAGGTAGGTAATTAACCGAAAATGTATCGAAACCGACATTTAGAACCTCTCACCGTCTTAATCCTGCTCATGTTGGTTCATTTTAACTGTTGAAAATATTCAAATAGCCATAAATAGTTCATCTGTGCGTGTTTCCCATTTTTACATCACAAGGATAAGATATGTGCTCGTTCATTAGAAAGAAAATCCCAGCTTTAATAGTGCAGCATATTTACAGTACAGACCTTGTCAGAGAACTTTGAGGGAAATAATCGTTCATAAATCGTAATGGAGGTAAAAGTAAAAAGAATAATCGTGATATTGATTTGAAGTCATATCGCCAAGGCCTATGCTGCAGTCTTCAATCAAAGAGGATTCCCTGGTTTTCAGGTACGACCTGGGAAGTACAAAAGAGAGAAAGACAGAAAGCCAACAAAAACATAACATGGAAAACTCCTCAATCGTTCCTCTTAAAAATAGACAAACACATGTCCTTACTGCACAGCGTAGCAAAGCTCCAAGGAACACAGAGGAAGTGAGCGTCAGAAACTAAACTAACAGCTACAATATGTTGTTGACATTAGCCTGGAGATATACACACACACACACACACACACACACACACACACACACACACACACACACACACACACACACACACACACACACACACACACACAAAAGCTGGGAGGGCACTGGGTTAAGGCCAACTTCTGCGATTCGAATCTCTGAGGGGAATGGACTGTTCTGGTGCAAGTAAGACTGAAGCAACTGACTGCAGCCAAAGTTACGATAACATGAAGCAGGGTGGTTTGCTGACTCACTAACGTGCTAACCACAGTGATACGCCTTGCAGCGACCCGGGTTCGATTCCCACCTGTGTTCCTATTCAAAACCCTAAGTCTTCATCACATGTGCACACCGTGCAGCGCAATGTTGACTACACAGAGACGCTCTTATCTCTTGTTTGGGACTCTGGCTCTACGCCACATTGACCTACAATGAAGTCTCTATCCAGACTCTACACATAAATACTACATAAACATAAATAAATACCGCATAAAGCCTCTGCACAGACTTGGAAGCACTCAGCTAAACACCAGGAATATGCTGTTCAGCCAGCGCTTTGGGGAAGTAGGGCGAAAATGTTGGAGGAGGACGTTCGCAACCACTTAGGCTTTGTTAGTATGCTGATTGTTCACTTTGACACATGGTCAGTCTGTAGGTTGAGCTCACGCAGTCATGATTCAGTCCGTGGAGCCGTATTCATGAAAATACATGTCTTATTTAAGACTTGTATTAGTTAAGGTATTAGGATAGAGATGGTTTAGTTAAGGTATTAGGATAGAGATGGTTTAGTTAAGGTATTAGGATAGAGATAGGTTTAGTTAAGGTATTAGGATAGAGATAGGTTTAGGTAAAGTAAAGCCTCATGAGCATGATGTTGAGAAAGGCCATGCAGTTGCTCTCTGACTGGGTTAGGTTGGGGTATGTAAACGTAAAGTTTACTGTTTAACTGGCCATTCCCACAACAGCAGGCAACACATTCCTCTGCTGGGAATCATTAAGACGGAAAATTGCCAGCCACTGGTATGTTGGCTGTCGCTGGGCAGAATGAATACTTTTTACACAGCTCACTCTGACAAACTCAGCATCCCTTCACTGTCACTTGTCGTATATTGTTTAGGTTTCTGGGTTTGATCCCCAATGTCCGCAGTCTATAGATGCCTAATCCCTACCTGCTCTTTAATGACATTGTCCTTTTGGATAAAAGTGCCTGCCTCTCTCTTACTGTATCTACTTCAACAGAATAAAAAACATATACAGGAAGAGCCAGTGGCCATTTTACTAATAGTAACATTATATAATAACATCTCTCTTCTCCCCGACCACAAAGGGACAACCCAGGAGTAAAACAAATATATAGACATGGATGGATTGCACTTATTACATGACAGGAAGTACTTTGAAGGAAGCTTATGTCTTATACAGCAGCGGTCAAGTGGACTTCCTGTCTGAGTAGAGATCACAACAGACCCTCTCACCTCTGGTCTGGACTTCAGGGAAACAGTCAGGATGAGGAAGACCTGTTTACTCTAACACACCTGCAAAAAGCCTCCTAAACCTGCTAAGACCTCATTTCAGAGAATGGGTGACTCATACAGAATTAAAGACGTTTCCAGGAGTCGTGTAAATAAGCCTATGAACTACAGTAAATGACTCAACAGACATAACTGCCAGGGTTAATTATGTACGTGACAAATAACAGATAATTCATGTACAAAGTCTAGCGTTTGACAAAACGTGCTGTGCTTAACACACAATAAGGCATGGCTTTTTTTTTTTTATATACACGGCACGTCTTTTAATTTATCGTTAGGATGAATCAAGCATAAATATTTCAGAGCCACTTACCCGTACACTCAGGTATGATCTGAATTCAAATATAGTCGGGAACTGCAGCTTAGTTTAACAATAAAGTGAAAGTATTTCTGAACACAATCGATAATCTGCCCACTCGGTTTCAATGTTGGCGCGGATGATACCAAGTGTGAACAACATAAAATGTACATATGAACACATATTGGTACTCAAGCTATCTTTTCAGAAGACAAGTTATCTTAAGGCCTCATGCACAGTAAATATATCGGTGTGTTTACTTCAAAGTGGCACGCCGTAACTATAGGACTGTTTTTCACAATCCAATGATTTTACTAGACAAGTATAGATGACACCCCTAAAACCCCTGATTTGGTACGTCCTGGAGGCCCATCATTGGTCAATTCTCGCCCATCCAAATTTTTGGAAGACGCAGCCGCGCCGTATCCTTGGTAACCCAACAGGAACCGTTGCATTGACGAGGACATTTAAATGAACATTTACGTAACGTTAGTAGCAGACTGGCTATTATACATTTCCAGTCAAAAACACACTATTAGCTATACACAAACGATAATAAACAAATATACGATACTATACGATAAACGCACACATGGTCTAACTGATAAATAAAAAGAACACAAGGGAACATTTAGAGAACAAATGTAAACAGTTGTGAATAATACCTTGTTTTGTTATAGACCTACATTGTTATGAAGTGCTTTCAAAACTATGAATCACACCAATGAATGAAAACTCATTTGAAAGCAAGACTGGATACATTTAGACATTAGACAGTCATCTTTCAATATGTCTGGTGTAAATTTTCATGAAGACATAACAAAATCACTTCATAACAAAGACATAGCAAAATAAATAGATAGCAGAATAAATATCAATATAGCATGAATAAAGAACACAGTGAAACAAGTCAAACACAACAACGACTAGACTAGATGTTGAAACCTCATGAATCAGGTAGGTACTCATGTTTCATTAAATCTGTTGTGAGCAAACCTATCTGGAAAAATGTTTAGTTGTGCAACACACTCCCTCTGTCCTTTATTCAACTAGCCAATTGGAGTGAAAAAAGTACAATATTATCTAGTGCTACTTGGCCACAGAAGGTTTACCACAAGTGGTTTCAACTAACTTCTGTTGAAAAGAAAAGGAGAGGGAAGAGGCCACAAGAGAAGAGACAGGGAGAGAGAGCAGTAAGAACAAAGTGAGAGTTGGTGAGCGAGAGAGGAGTGAGAGATAGAGAGAGAGATAGGGAGGGAGATAGAGTGACAGTGAGAGAGAAAGGAGTGTGACAGAGAGGCCCTGCATGTCTAATGACAAGCCAACCTTGGGATGAGCTCATGTTTTGGCAACAAACTGTTTTAATGAACTAATCCAGGACCATCTTCCTTCTCACTGCACGTTGACCCGGAGGGGGGAGGGGCAAACCTCATGGTTACCGTGACGACTCTGTACGTCGTCTCCGCCTCCTTCAGAGACCTGTGTGCAGGGTCTTTGTTGTTGTGTGACGTCACTATGAACAGCAGGACCACAAGAGTCTCACTGTTCGTACGCTAACCACATCACTGACTTTACACACACACACACACACACACACAATGTGTGTGTGTGTGTCTGTCTGTGTGTGTGTGTGTTTGTGTGTGTGTGTGTGTGTGTGTAAGGAGAGCAGGGTGTCGTCTGGTTGCAGGTGGTGTTTTGTGGCAGGTGATTGGTTCATCGTGACGTAATGGTTTGTGTAACAAAGCAAAGTGAAGACTCCTGTTGTTTTCTTTACAATCTGTCAATTATTACCATATTACACGTTAACAGACAGAGAGAGAGAGAGAGAGAGAAAGAGAGAGAGAGCGGGAGAGGCAGACAAACACAGAGAGAGGGAAGGAGAGAGAGAGGGACGACGAGGAGGAGAAGAGTGTAGATGAAGGGATAGCGAAAGACACACACACACACACACACACACATACACACAAACACTCCTGAACCTGAACCATCAAAACATCTGTCCGAGACAATTTGAGTCTTTGTGTTTGTTTGGGTCTATTTGGGTCTCTGTAAACCAGGAAACTATGTGAGTAAATCTTCAATGTGTGTGGTTACATAACACAGGTGCTCAAACACACACACACACACACACACACACACACACAATTGTGTTTTCAATGACTTCCAGTGAACGCCAAGCCCTTTGTTGGACCACCGCCTCTGACCCCCGCTCGCCCCAAGAGAGAGATGTTAGTCCTTTAAGGGAAACCACGTCCTGCTGTTGTGGTTGTGTGTGTGTGTGTGTGTGTGTGTGTGTGGGTAGGGTAAAGCAGGAGAGAGTGTAGACATGGATGTGTGGCGCCTGAGTGAAATTATCTGATAACATTTACATTATATTGAGTCATTCAATCTTAGTAGACGCTTTTATCCAGAGTGACTTACAAGTTATAACAAACCTAAGCACACGACGAATTGACTGATAACCTGATAAACGACTGATTGATCAACTAGTGATAACCTGATCAACTAGTGACAACATGGTGAACTAGTGATAACCTGATCAACTAGTGACAACATGGTGAATTAGTGATAACCTGATCAACTAGTGATAATCTGGTGAACTACTGATAATCTGGTGAACTAGTGATAACCTGGTGAACTAGTGATAAACTGATCAATTAGTGATAACCTGGAGAGCTAATGATAACCTGATCAATTTGTGATAACCCGGTGAACTAGAGACAACCTAGTTATCAGAGTTAGAAAACTGGTCAACTAATGGATGGCATCAACATCTTAATCAACATCTTAATCTTCCCCTTAAGGTTCCTGGTAAATTCTCCCCAGAGGCCAATCAAATATAAATCAATTACTGGTAAGTTCCACCATAACCAAAAGTCTCAAATATTGAGCTCTATTATATTATAATGCTTATAGGAAACACTTTGAGATCATATGATGGTGGGTTTGACCAACAGCACACATTTCCAAGTAAAACAACTACAACATATGCACAGCAAAACACAGCAGGAACGGTGTTTTGGTTGGGATTGTGCTTTAAAACACATGGAAGCCAGGAAGTTTAGATAAACAAAGGGAAGTGAATGGAGGAGAGTCGTCTTTTCCTCAACATCTTCCTGTATTCTGAGAATGGAGGACATTGCTCACACAGAACCTTCTGGAACCGGGCACACAGAGAGATCACACCACGCCAACCGAACACAAGCTGGGAGGAATCCAACACCGTCGAACACCCTCTACACCACCACCACCATCACCAGCCCTACACCACCACCACTGCCAAACCATACACCACCACCACCACCCCATACACCACCACCTACACCAGTGGCTCTTAACCTTTCTTGGCCCATGATCCCATGTTTAGATTTGAACATTCTTCAACCCCAACTTCTTACATTTTTGCGCATTTGCTTCCACATACATAATTTTAATCAATGTCCCATTGAATGTATGCACCACACTAATGGATTAGTAGTTTTATTCCAGACTATATCTGTACTGCAGTATTCCAGAC
The DNA here is from genome assembly GCA_900302375.1 of Bathygadus melanobranchus. NCBI lineage: Eukaryota > Metazoa > Chordata > Actinopteri > Gadiformes > Macrouridae > Bathygadus > Bathygadus melanobranchus. The sequence goes on along the minus strand of OMKP01081892.1, from coordinate 353 downwards.
TATATCTGTGTACTGCAGTATTCCAGACTATATCTCTACTGCAGTAGTCCAGACTATATCTGTACTACACTATTCCAGACTATATCTCTACTGCAGTAGTCCAGACTATATCTGCACTACACTATTCCAGACTATATCTCTACTGCAGTAGTCCAGACTATATCTGTACTGCAGTATTCCAGACTATATCTGTACTACACTATTCCAGACTATATCTCTACTGCAGTAGTCCAGACTATATCTGTACTGCAGTATTCCAGACTATATCTGTACTGCAGTATTCCAGACTATATCTGTGTACTGCAGTATTCCAGACTATATCTGTACTGCAGTATTCCAGACTATATCTCTAC